>OCZR010089440.1:0-10702 GCA_900234385.1 Anemonia viridis | reverse complement strand
GTTGACAAGATGTCGACTTTATCTGGACAACCTTTTTGAGAATGACTGTATAACTAATAAGACTTACAACACAATATGATACAATGGAAATTCATGATATTGTGGGTATACTAAACAAAAGCCTTGAGTCTTTGAGTGTGTGGCCGAGCAACAGAGGTCAATGGTCAGATGAGGTCAGAGTTCATTCATTTTGTTTCAGTCAAAAATATTCATCTCCATAATATTCATGTTAGGAATCTCATAAAAAATAGCGTACTTTTTAATTTAAGAAATGAACTTTGTTCCAAATATCAAGAAAACTTTACTCCAAAGAATTTGATCATGAAAAAAATTGTTTTTTGGGGGAGGGGAGGGTGAGGATTTTACCGATATTCCGAAACGACCTCTGAGCTGATCAAAGTCAGGACCCAGAGGACCCAACTAACTCACAGATCGAATTGAAATTTTCAATGATGGAATTGGAATTTAGCGTGTAAGATTTTACGAAGGGAAACAATGGAAAATCTGGTGAAAACCACTTGAATTAAAAGAAAATTTGGGAATCTGGAAAAACCCGAGACCCGAGCTTGTTTTGGGGTCTTTAGGTCTGGCATGTAAGACGATAGCATCGCCGAGTCGTTAAGGAAAGCTAAAGTCGATAGTCTTTTTGTCGAGGAAGTCATTCAGTGATTTGTGCTGATATTCAGAGCATCAATGATCTGCGCAATATTATCTGTTCGGAGGTTGTGTGGAGTGGTAATCGAAAAGCGGAAAGCCGTGCGCAACGGATTACCGTTTGCTTTTTTCCCTTCTTTTCTTCCTTCCTTCCTTCCTTTCTTTCGTTTGTTCGTTCGTTCGTTATTTCTTTCTTTCTTTCTTTCTTTCTTTCTTTCTTTCTTTCTTTCTTTTTCCTTCCTTCCTTTCTTCCTTCCTTTTCTCCTTTCTTTCGTTCGTTCGTTCGTTCGTTCGCGCGTTCGTTCGTTCTTTCTTTCTTTCCTTCTTTCTTTCTTTCCTTCATTCTTTTTACTTTCTTTTTGTTCGCGTGCCTTTCTTTGCTGGCATTTGTTAATTCCCGCGTTTGTACGTGCGTTCATTCTTTCATCCATTTTCTTTGTGCACAATTTCTATAATCAATAAAGCCTCAATATCTGAACATGAAGTGTTCATAACTCTGCCCACGTATCACCGTTATTTCTAGCCATTATTCTATTATAATCAACTCCCTTTTTCACTATTTCATCAATATAATCTGGGACGTGATCATCTCTTATTACTTGGATATTGCATGCGGCCTTGCTTCAATTTAAGAAGTCAATCTCGTTCATACATCCTTAATTTTATTTATTGCTGTGTCCATAATGTCTAGCTAAAAAGAATTTCAATGCATTTCTCAACATCAATTAGGATTTCATATTTCCTTTGTCGTTTAATATTCCATTCTTTTAACATACTTCAGTAATAAACATAATCATAACCCAAGATTAACCTGAGAATTTGACTTTGAAATATTTGCATATATGTAGAAAGGGCGCGCCGATTATGGTGTATTTTTCAGTTTTGTTGTCAAGTTTTTGTCAACGTTTTCATGACAACCTTAGTCTGTTAGCAGCTTCATTTATTTTTTGAATTAAGAACATGTTTAGAAAAATAAAAAAGAAAGCAAAGAATAAAACAAATCAATCTCAAACAGCTGTTCGCATGTATTTCCATTTCAGGGTAAACTCACGCCGGTCTGTCTAAGTATATGTTCAAAAAAGCTTGTCATAGGCAACAGGCGATAGCCGGAAAATAGGTCATCCCAAGATCCAAGAATAGCTGGAGTAACGTGTGGTTTTGCTTCTTATTCTCGTCAAGAACACAGAGGTTAGTGTTGAGATATTCCGTGTTGTTTGTATTCCAGGGCGAATCCTTTTAAAAAGTCCTCGATTAATGGTCGGTTTTTAGTTGTATACCCATAATTCCTTTCCGTCTTGGAATAACCTATCGCCTATCGCCTAAAAATGCAAAGTTTGTTTCAATCAATTGATGAACTCTTGATAAATGACACAGTATAAGTCTAAGTGCATAAAAAAAAATCAATTAAAATAGGATAAAAATAAAACAAAGATGGCGGCATTTGTGATTTTAATTTTTTTCAATGTTAAAGTAGTATTTTGCAAAAGCTGATGATGACGCACAATTCTAAATTTACAAAACGCCTCAAGAAAGAAAGGAAATGAAACAAGCGATGATTCAAGCCACATTCAGACGTGGGTACAATTCAAATCCACGCATGAGTCTATATAGATGCATGTGTCGTTAAACTTAACTGACCCCATGACCGTCAACTGACATGGATTTGTTCTTGGGAACATTTGAATTTGCTAGACGGGTCTGTCTAAAAAATTGGAGCCACGTTAAAAATTTCTATCAGAAAACAGTGAAAACTAACCTTAATCGATCGAGTGCATTTGAAAACAGACAATCATTTTCTGGATTTTAGCGAATATTTCACTCAAATCACCTCATAAGATTTTTAATGGAATCGATCTATATTGTTACGGGAAGCACGGGTGGCGTAGCGGTAAGAGCACTCGCCTCTCACCAAGGCGACCCGAGTTCGAGTCCCGCTGGGTTCGGTGTCGTATGTGAGTAGAGTTGTTTGTTGGTTCTCTCCCGTGCTTCGAGGGTTTTTCTCCGGGTTCTCCGGTTTTCCTCTCTCCACAAAAATCAACTTCTTAATTCCAATTCGATTATGGAACGAGGGCCACAGGTTTGTTAGCCACTGGCTATTAAGTGCTACCCTCGTAAAAAGAAGGACAGTTTTTTATTGTTCGCGCAACACTGATTAATATTTATCACTTCCATTTTTTTTCATTCACTTGTACTATCTAATGATTGGATGGATGGATGATTAAATGGATGGATGGATGGATGGATGGATGGATGGATGGATGATTAATTGGATGGATGATTAAATGGATGGATGATTAAACGGATGGATAGATGGATGGATGGATGGATGGATGATTAAATGGATGGATGGATGGATGGATGATTGGATGGATGGATGGATGGATGAATGGATGATTAAATGGATGGATGATTAAATGGATGGATGGATGGATGGATGGATGATTAAATGGATGGATGGATGGATGGATAAATAAATGGATGAATGGATGGATGGATAAATGAATGGTTTAATGAATGGATGGGTTAATGAATAAATTAATGAACAAATAAAATAATATCGCGTATAAATGTTCCTTTTTTATAGTGTCAACTCAGGCCTGGTGTCAACTGTTATCATCGTCAATATTTTTGAGCTTTGATTATATATGTATCTTGTCAGATGTCAAATGTAAGACTTCTGATATTTCCCTTGTTAAGGCAAAAAAAGATTATTTCACATACACGTAATTAAAGCACGTTTTCCATATAATTTTGCTAAGCCTTGAATTGTAATGATTTTCAGCTCAACATTTTGGTACATAAGTTGTTAACCTTAAATTCTGTTCATGTCAGTGTTATCTCATCTGTTCAGATGATGGGTTTCTTTTTTCTGCTTTATTCCTAATTAACTCCCATATTCCTAATCCAAGTAGCTATTCATTCATCGCTGTCAAAATAATTTTTGTGTGGGTTGGGAAAACGGATTAATTGGGCGCGCTTTTCTTGTTTTGCTCCGGCTTTGTATTTTATTTTCGCTCGTATTTTTTCATTCACAGTTTTTACTTCTCTATTTTGAAATTTTAACCCTCGCATCACACGTTAAAGTCAATGTTTTCAATTCAATTCTAGATGAGTTTAGGGTTTTTCTAAGTATATTTTCCACATATATATATTTTGTAGTCTATATGTGTATGTTTGAATTCAGTATGCCTATGGCTAGCCTAGTAAACAAGCCTGAAAATCAAACGGAAATACTTTATTCTACTAAATATGAATGTATTCAGCTCAGAAAACCTGGATTGTTAACAAAATATGATAAATTTTAAAAACAAAGTTCGTTATGTTCACTAACTCATTCTTTCGCGCTGCTGATTTTTGGATGTTATATGAAATCTTCAGTTTTGTTTTGAAAAACATTCGGTCTCTTTTTCTATTTATTCTCTTCCTAACATTTTTCGAAAGTACTTGACAATCCCATTGAAATTTTTCGTGCTCAATTTCCGTAGTTTTAAGGAAATCCCATTAAAATCGTTCAAGATAAGGAGGCTCACCTCTTGGCCGAAATAGCAAGGGATTTCAAATTCGAGCTCTTCAGAATGCATTGTCACTTGACGTTTATAAAGTCTTTGTGATTTACTTACTAGAATATTAATGGTACTATCTACCTTTTCCAAATAATTATTATCGATTGTCTACTTGCTTTCTTTCCTGTTGCAGTGATAACAGGACAATTCTGCCTTCCATATGCAGCCGGAATCCTCTTATCTTTCTTCCCCTCCGCGAGTGAAGAGATCATAACCCAATTTGTTTCTATTGTTTCTCCTTGTTCCTCAAGCCGGTTTAGTGTAGTGGAAACCAGGAAAAGACGCAAACAAATTCAATGCATCCTACCGCTTTTCTTGAATTCAAATGAAAAAGAAAAAACATCTAAGTCAGCGCAAAGGTAGTGGTCTCAGGATGTCTAGGAAAAAATTCGTAATCGCAACTGCTTGTTCAAAAATCTTTTAAAACACATCTTCCGCCTCTTTTGTTCGTTTCCATGCGTTCATATTGAACTTTGCAATCCAAAAAAAACACGGATTGTTCATGTCCTGATATTAAACTTATTTCGGCCATGTTCAGGTTGGCCAACAGCTGCGCGTTGCAAATGATTTTTTATCACTCTTCTAATAAATCGAATCTGTGCTGCCAGCTTAATCGGCAAACATAATCAACTGCCGAATACCGTCTAGTTTATCTGGTTGTTGTTCGACCAATAGCTTTCCAGATCCTAACTGTCTTTCATGTTTTCATTCTTATAACTCGACAAGACTCGACAAGTCTAGCCAGTTTGAAAGGGATTTCTTCTTTTGACTCTATGAAGTGCATCTCGAGGATTTGACGCAATACGCATGCGTTAAAGGGGGAAGTTCATTTCATATGAGGCGATCGAGGACATTGTATTGAAAGTATACATGAATAAGATCAGATGGATTTTGAGCTCGAAGATTAGTAGAAATGGTGGAGCCGCAGTTGATACTAGAACAAGGACGTAAAGTACAGATAGATTGAGTATCGACTGTTCATTTGATGCGAACTAAGGAAACGGAACTGTCCTCACAAGCATGATATGACTCCAAGCAATGACAACGCTACTTTTATCCCAACGGCATCAAATCATCCAAACATGGTTCCCTGTTTATTGAATACCTATTCTAAACAATCTCTCGGCAACGACAGTCGAGCTGGAGGCTTAATGAACTGTAGTAGTGCGAATTTCTCTCTGGTGAATAATGTAACACACGACATGGATTATCCATACGAGATTAACCTCGGGAAAGCTACTGTGATGCTCTTTGCTATTGGCGTAGCTGTTATGGGGAATTTCTTCATTATCTTTACTTATTGTAAAAATTTTAAAATGAGGACTATAACGAATACTTTGGTGGTCAATTTATGTGCTGCAGATCTTCTCTCGTCGATTTTCGACCTTCCATTTTGGTTAAGCATGACTCTCGGCACGGTAGTGTACGACAAATTCACACTCTGTCGAATGATCTTTTGCTTCGAGGATCTTTTTCATATTGTGGCTATTCTAACAATGTGTGGGATTGCTGTAGATCGCTACGTAACGCTGGTTAAAGGCCTTCGTCGACTGATGACCTACAGACGAGCTCATTTCCTGATCATCTGGTCTTGGATCCAAGCGGTTATATCAGCTGCACCATGGAATCTAATCCACAAACTAAATGGAAGAAAAAGATGCAGTGCCTTCCCTCACTTTTACGAACCTTCAATTCGAGTCGAAGTCTTTAATATTTTTTTCAAAGTCATCAATATTGTTTTTCCATTCCTGGTTTGCTACTACGTTTTTTATCGTATCATACAAGCAGTTCGGGGACGAAGCAAAGTAAACATTGACAACAATTACGTCTCGCGAAACTACAGCGCCGAACGCTTCGCTGTTGATGCTTACAAACGCTCGTCCAAGACAGCTATAATCCTGTTTCTTATGTTTTTTATTTGCACTTTCCCCTATCTATGCGTTATAATTTGGAGTATGATAACCTCTGATAGAGTTGGCTTTGGAATTGGATTTATTACGTATTTTATTTTCACTTTAAAGCGTTCGCTTTTCCCTGCTATTTACATATTTCGAAACCGTGTCATTTGGAGTTGCATTCAGGAAACTGTGACTTGTGCGTTTTGTAGAGGAACCGACAATACATCTCGCCACGATTCTCTATCTTACTTATCTGCTGACCAAAACACAAGCTGTTTTACAATTTTTGGGAGGCATTTTTATCGTTCTCGTATCGATCCTACTGTCTTTGACGGCGAGAAAAACTACTTCCCAAAAAACCTCGAAGTTTGCTTTGTTTGCGATGGTAAAGAAGTAATTGCTGTGGCTGATAAATTTACGGATATAACCAAAGTAGCAGAGAAAAAAAACACGTCTTCAAGTTCAGTAAATTAGTTTTTTAAAAGCGGATTGTTTTGGAAGACGAGCGATTTTGAAATAAGAGAATGAAGTGGGAAAGTTATATAGGAAATTGGACCTGATATGTTTAGATGTGTCATGATTATTTGTATTCTTGATTGGCAAATCGTTGCACATCACCAGATTCATCAATCCACTGCCGAAATAGAAAATAGAAATGTGCTAACAAGTTCCCACTCAATCATGTCTCACTCTTATTTTAGAATCAGAGAATCGTCAGTTTTCGAATTCAATGAATCTTGTACCAATGGGTCAGTTTTTCATCATATATTTTGATTCGTTATCTAACTAGTAAAAAAACCTGATAATTAATTAAAAAAATACTCACTGAAAATTTAAAAAAATCTATTATTTCTGATCAGTTTTTTTTTTCATTTTTTATGTAATTATTTTCCCGCACAAGACGAATGTTAGATTATTTTTTTTGCACTGCATGAATATTTTGAATATAGGTTTTTCTAGTGCTTTTGCGCTTTGTTTTTTTAGCTTTTTACAGGACTTAATTTTATCCCCTGGGGGATTATTGTTTTCGGATCTTTCATTAATTTTTCATTAATTTCGCTGCGGAAAAAGCAACGCACGCGCGCCACGTGTTGTCGGAAATTAAAGAAGCCAGCACACCATACGCTTGCCACTGAGACCAGTTCCTGTGAAGGCAACTTCACCTCCTCGTTGTATTTTCAATCAATTTGATTAACCCGTTAACAAGTTAATTTAACCAATGAAATTAAGAAGTTTTTAATTCAATAGTTCTCCTAGAAACAAAGCGTGTTCCCGCTTGTTTCTGGTATCCTAGTACTATCCTAGGAGGGTAGTTTTCGCGTGTTGACTGTTCTAGTTATTAATAATCCTTGTTATGTACGTGGATTAATGCTTATCGAAATCCGAATAAGAACTGCTTAGTTTGTTGTCTACAATGTGGATAATTTAAGAAGACATTTGCATGATGGCGTCATTAACCTCTACTACCAGAATCCCTTGCACACTTTCTTTTGTTCAGTTCATTATTAGCACCTTTTGTCTTACTATTCTCATGAGGAAATACAAATTTGAATAAGAAAGAAAATGTACAAAATATTCTGGTAGAGAAGGTCAAATGACGCCATCATGCACACGTCCTATTATTTGCACTAAGAGAACTGTAAAATGTAGCCGTAAGGCGCGCGCAGTTCAGACGTTGAACTTTTGCCGCGTCGAATGCATTGAGAACAATGGATAATTGGGCGGTCTTCCTTGATGTCATTAGATTCGACGCGGCAAAAGTTCGACGTCTGAACTGGGCCTAAACATTGCGCCTCTTGAAACATAGCGGAAACATACTTGATATTATAGTTATTAAAATAAACAAATAAACAAACAAATGATAATAATCTGAACCAGCAGCAGTAGCAACATACATACATATATGTCTTTATTAAACAATCAAGAAGATAAAACTTTATAGATAATAATAATATCATTAGATAAATTAATAAATCTCTCAACCAAAATGGAAGCAACCTTCTCAAAATGACATTTTTATTAGAAAACATTTCAACATTTCCTTCAGCCGTTGAACACCCACCCCCACCCCACGAATCTTTTATCTTTTCATTTGACAATGCTTTCACAAGTAAACAAATTTGTACTGTCTAGATGGTAAATGTTCACTCGCTAAAACCAACGTCATGCCCTGACTTGTAGATCAGCCCAGATGTTGTTTCAGGGGTTTCCAAAGGTTTGGGTCTCTGGTTCGAGCCCTGCGGTCGCCATATGTAAATTGAGTTTGTTTGATGTGTTGTTCTCTTCTGTGCTATGAGGGTTTTCTGTGAGTGAGCGTTGTGTGCATAGGATAACGAATGTAGTGGTAGTGTGTGTGTGAGTGAAAAGTATCCCCAATAAGCGCGAAACGCTAGAACGACTAGACACTTAAATAAAGAGATTTCAGTATTTTTTATATATTTTTATAGAGAGAAAGAGATAAACCAAGGAAAGAATGAAAACAAAAGCTTTTTATTTGAAGGTTGGCAGACAGCGAGTCAACATTGATCTGTCGCTTATTCACAATGCAATAATGCTTCCTGTTACGGGGTACATTACTTCAAGTGCTAACAATGCGTTAGGCAGACATATGCCTCTTTCTTTACTCCTGTTGGATCTGACGACGACAGCCTGTCATCTTCAATGGATAACTGGTTAACAATTGTTAACGAAAACGTCGTTCAACTTGAAAGGTAACAAACGAGATTCAGTAAAAGGTAAAAAGTGACATTTTTGGAAGTATTTTGATATGTAGGAATATCTCTTTGATTGTCAGAAGTGGATGCCATTTTTACTCCTTTTATTACGTTGCTATGACAACCATATCAGCCGATCTACATTCGCCTAGGTATGGACGAGTAAAGATCCTTCCTTGTCTTGACTGCGAGTAAAATTCCGTCGAAAGAAATGGTACGAATTCAAGCGAAAAAGATTGTGAATTTTAGGCCCAGTTCGAAGGTCGAGCTTTTGCTGCGTCGAATCTTTGAAAAGGTTGAACAGAAGTTTTTAGACCAAACTTAACACATATCGTCTCCTGGTGGAAAGCAAAAGAGCTGATGCCTTGCATGGTGGTTTTTGAATTTTTTTAAGTTGCGCGACTCAAAGGCAATCAGATTCGACGTGGCAGAGGTTCAAAATTTTTAAACATTTTTTTAAACATCAAACGTCTTTATCTCCCTATCTTCACTCAAAGCAAAGGAAATACTTTTGTGTTGTTTTTGAAGAAGACAATTTGTAGTGTTTTACATCTTGTTCACCCAAATCAGAAGATAAGCAGTTGAGCATCTTAATTATTAGTGCCAGTCCCTTGTAGTGCGCGGATTTTCTCGGGTTTAATTCTAACGCTTATAAAAGAGCGAGAAAAGCGAGGCTTACATGAAAATCCAAAAGAAATGGTGCGAATGAGCTGTACACAGTAAATAGTAAGGCGGTGTTGTTTGATGTCACAAACATTAATTGGAGTGTCAACCACCCAGTAGTTCAACCAATAGCTCGACACACTCTCTTTTATTAACGTCTTTGTTTTATCTTGTTGTTTTTACTGCCATCGTTAATTGTCGCATCGGATTTACCAACACAACGCGGTTCAGGAATAGTCAAAGGAAAGATTAACAAATGAACCCTTAAGACAGGAGTATGTTTTGTCGTTTTGAGACCAGGTGTTAAGGCCGATTTACACGTTACAACTTTTGCTTACAACTGTCGTATGCAATCTGCTTACGCCATCCTTACAACACGGCTACTACTGTCGTATGCGATTGTTGTAGGGTTTTAAAACATGCTTTAAAATCCTACAACTGTCGTAGCCGAGTTGTAAGGATGGCGTAAGCAGATTGCATACGACAGTTGTAACGTGTAAATCGGCCTTAACACCTGGTCTCAACTGACATCATTACCTCTCATGACAAGTGTTCGGTATATTAACTCAAAATATTAACCAAAATCTCCTTTTAAAAAGAGCTATCAACTGTGGATGATACTGACAATGTAAACCAATAACACCGAACTACTAGTTCAATGAGTCGAATTAGAATTTTAAATTTAGGAATTGACTTTTTCGGAGGGAGGAAAACCCGAAAAGCCGAAGAAAAACCAGGAGAGCAGCACAGGAGAGGACACCTCTATTCATATACAACACATATCGAGCATGCGTGGCAGGAACAAAGGCCGCATTGGAGAATGGTCGGCGAATCAACCGTTACGACTACACACAGAAACCAGACATTTTCATTTTTTTTATAGAATACAAATTAGAGTAGCCATTACTTTGGATATCAATGAAAAGATGTGAATATGAAACATTTTTCATCAAAAGCATAGGCTAAAAATAGTCCATGCTTTTTGGCCCAAAACACCCATTTTTGAAGACTTTTAAAAAAGTTATTAATTTACAAAAAGTGTGAAAAACACCCAAAATTCATCAAAACCATGGGCTATAGTCCATGCTTTTTGGCCCAAAACACCCATTTTTGAAGACTCCAAAAAAGTTATTCATTTGAAAAGAGTGTGAAAAACACCCAAAATTCATCAAAACCATGGGCTATAGTCCATGCTTTTTGTCCAAAAACA
>OCZR010089219.1:0-10045 GCA_900234385.1 Anemonia viridis | reverse complement strand
TAAGATAGCGTTCGTTAAGTAAAGTACGTCCAAATGGATGATAGACTTCCTTGACAACCGAGCTTCATGTGGAATTGAAAATATCAAGCTTTGCACGCAAAAATTGTTAGAAGAGAATATCGAGGAAAGTCCCAGTTATGAATAGTATAACTATGAAATAGAGGAATAAGAAGAGATCAGAGAATATAAGAAGTCTTTACAAGTGAAAGAAAACCTCCAAAACTTAACGCGGATACCCTGAAACAACCTCTGGGCTGATCTAAGTCAGGGCAACCGGCACATATGAAATCCTGAAACAACCCCTTAGCTGATCAAACTCAAGGCACGGCTTACAGACTGAACCATGAAATAACCTCTACCTGGGCGTACTTAAGTCAGGGCATGGCTAACTCACAGATCGAATTGGAATAGTTTAGATAACATAGATAAAAACCCTGAACCAAAGGAAAGACCTACATGACAATCAATGCTCACATGTGTTGCCGATAACCCATGTGGCGTTAGGTTTAAATACCGTTAAAAAAGGAGCGCTATTGATGAAGAAAGAGGGTAGTGGGTAGGGCGCGTCCTTTAGCGCACCCTTCACCCTGGGTTTTTCTGCGCTATTAAAAAAAATTACATCTTTTAAATTAAAAAAGGATTCTAAAAAAGGTATTTAGTCAGGCGCCGCGGCTTTTAGAAATTCTCTTTTCAGCCTAGCCTCAAAGGCATGTGGTTTTTCTTCCTCGTTTTCTCCTAGACGTTTTAGGGTCTGCAAGACCATCACTATATAACGTCTTAGATCTCATCTCATCACACAGGCACTTTCATTGATGACAGAGACTGCGTTGGTAACAAAAATATAAGCTGATGAATTTTTGAAAAACTAGAAAATAATCGACAGGTTCGGTTGGGGAGGGCAAGACCAAGTGGAAGCGCAACTAATATCATATTCCAGCTTGTCACCAGTAGATGAACATATAATAAGAAGATACTGGAAGAGCGGGAAAACGTTGGCTCTCAAATGGTTTCCCATTTCAAGGAATGTGATTGGATGAGATTTGTTTTCATATCCCTTGATTGGTTGAGAGAGGAAACCATTTGAGAGCCGCGTGATTCAGCTACTTTCAAATGGCTTCCCATTTCAAAGAGTGTGATTGGATGAGATGCGTTTTCGTATCCCTTGATTAGTTCAGAAAGAAAACCATGCATTTGAGAGCCGCGCGATTCAGCTCACGCTCTCAAATGGCTTCCCATTTCAAAGAATGTGATTGGATGAGATGCGTTTTCGTATCCCTTGATTAGTTCAGAGAGGAAACCATTTGAGAGCCGCGCGATTCAGCTACTTTCAAATGGCTTCCCATTTCAAAGAATGTGATTGGATGAGATGCATTTTCATAACCCTTGATTGGTTCAGAGAGGAAACCATTTAAGTGCTATGGTACACCATGATGCAATATGCGTGAAACCAAAAAATAATTAGCTTCAGTCCTGAAGGACTTTCAAAGAAACAAAAAAAAAACATTAAATGCATTAAATATTAAACAACTTAACTGGTGATATCATAAAAAAAGTTATGCATAAGACTAAACTTTCGAAGTAAAACTATACGGGAATACTGTCAGACCTCGCCGGGAGCCTTCGTGTGCTCCCAATGAGCAGAATATTTTGAATCACAGACTGAAGTTCACTGAAGATTCGAAGATTTGTAACCACATTGGGTTGGACGATATTTATTTAATCAATCAATTTAACGAATTCTTGAAACACGAAAGAGAAAAATTCCGGCGTAATGTTTATGAAACAAAATTTTAGCTTCTTTAAACAACATTCTCGAGTTAGGACGTAAATGTATCGACTAAGTTACAGTTTGAAGGAAATTAAAATAAATTTCTGACTTACCTAAATCTCTTTCTTGGGCTTTCTTTGCGGCCTAGGAAAGAAGGGAAATGAATACTAAGCTGAAGAGATTAATTTCAATACTAGAACATTAATAGTTTTTCACCGGAAAGTCGTCTTCAGTGGCGATAGAAGTAATAAAGTTTTTTTGCATCAAGTTGTCTTGGTGGGTTCTTGAATCATCTGTATTGGATCATACAGCCACAACAGACACGCTGTATCGAAGTACAACTCATAGGAGTCCCTCTCATATCACTGACAAAATGGGAACTGCACTAGGTTAATATATATATACTGTTGTCGTATGGCGTTTTTAGGAGTCTTGTAGCGAGGACTTCAAGTGCATGTATGAAGCAAGGAAGAAAAACCGTCAGTCAAAACTCTTGGGAATAATTTTATGATAATAGACATTCATTCAATAATTAATGCCCCAAGAACGATCATGATGCATACGATTAAGATTAAATAGAATTTGATGACAAAATTTCTACAGCGTCTCTAAGGGTCGGTCTATATGCATGGTGTCTGGTAACAACTATCAGTGATCAGGTTCTATTCATTTGACGAAGCGTCTGTCTTATATTTTAGCATAGTATGCGTTATGTATATACAGAAATGATGCTGAAGGATATGTATAGAAAGTACTTGGTGTAATTCGAGTGAATCCTAGAAAACCCACGTAGCTTGGAATGACGAGAGAAAGCTTGAAGTGAAGGGAGAAAGTTCATAAGCATGATGGAGGAATCCTTGATAAGGAGAAAGGAGATATAGAATGTGGAAGAATGAATATTAGTTGCAAGGAAAAGTGCATGGGAATTTTATAAGAAAATCATGACAACCACTCCATTGAGGAAATCGAACAAAAAGTTGGAAAATACCCTTGAAAGGTGAATATCTCAAAAATGTAGATTGAATGGAAATTGTGAATAGTGAGTAAGTGCATCGATATTTGAGGTTATCACGCAAATCTGTGTCAAGAGAAAAAGGAACGAAGGAAAGAAGAAATGGCTTAAAATCCTGGAACGATAAAGATCTAGAACAGCTTGAACGACAGCCAGGAAAATTCACATTGGAATTCAGTTAGACGAGAATAATAAGAATGAGAGAAATAAAAATTAAAAAGGAAATGAAATATATATATGATATATTTCTGTAAATATTGAATTCTTAGAAAAGAGATTTTTGAAACGACAACTACACGCTAAACGAAATAAAATGATAAGAGAGATAGTTATGAAAAAGGAAATAAAAACAGATGAAAAAATACAGCCAAGATGAAGGAATGGAATTGATATTAAAATGCTTTCATAAGGCGAGTTTTTATTGGAAGTATTTTAATGAATTTTCATCAATTCTAAATAGCGTCTATTTTATATCTCTTTCATATTCAAGCTGAGATATCGATAATAAAGGGTCGAAAGGACAAGCTATTGCATGAAGTGTTCCAATAAAATGAATATTTGTGCGCAAATAAGAGAGGAAGGGGAAAGGCAATAGATGGAGTGGCATATCTTCTTGATTCTCATTACTTTGTTTATTATTATTTTTATTTCGTATGATAAAGAAATTTTGAATTAAATTGCAATACTACAAATTGATACAAGAAATCATTTCTCTTTTCTCTTGCAATTCCGATCTAATGAAACGTACCAACACCCACGACGAAAGAAACCATGGTTCGAATGAAACTAGTATGTTTACTATCATTCTTGGCATCGGGAGCCTTGACCGCCAATTACCTTGATAATTACGCTGATCACAAGTTAATATAAATACATATTCTTCATTTTACCAGCTGGGCGATGAAAGAACGCATAACGCAATATACTAAATGTCACGTAGTGTATGACACGCAATAAATATATAAAACACAGAAATAAATATTGGGCACAAGTTTGTAGAATTGTCGGTTATGTGACCAGAATTTGGTCCACATTTCGAATCTTACAATCGTTTTCTCTCTCACATCTATAGAATATACCAAGAACAGTCAGGTGACCGGTGATCAAAAGTGTCACGAAATATTCAAAATATTGTCACGCAATCTCACTTCAAAAATGTCGATTCAATGTTAAATCAATGCGTTTAATAGTGAGAGAAAAATTTCGGAGTACAGGGATAAAACATTTTCCCGGAATTTTTAGCTCTGTCGGCTTTTAGGAGCATATATCCCAAGTCATTATAATTATCAATTTGTTCAGAATAACTGAAAGGAATACAATACAAATACTAGCCAATTAACGAGCACCAAACAGGCAATCAATCAAGGAATGCCTGAAACCGCGATATCAAATCAATTTGTTTAGTTTACTAATGTGGCGTCGTGTGGTTGGAAGTTTCTTTTGTATTGTACCACCTGTATCTTGTGCTAATTGAATAGTTCATCAAAATTTTGTCGACACCCAATCCACAGGAGCCCCAATACAGATATTGTTAAATTCTAAAAACTTTGAAATTCCACCGAAACACATCAATGGTCTCTATTCTACATATATTCTATAAAAATCGAGGATAACCACTATCTTGAATTTCCATCAAAGTGAGCTATAGAAACAATGTTATTCAGCTACTACGATATTCCTGTTGTTAGGCTTTTATCGTATGATTGGGATACCTGTGTTATACTCAACACAGGTATCCCAATTAATTCTATCCTAGGAAGAGGTCGCAAGTGTGGTTGCGGGTTTTAAGTGGGAAGGGGAAGGCGGCAATGGATAACAGGGGGGTCAAGTGAACTTTTTTAAGCAACAAAAGCTTTTGACCCCTCCCCTAGCAGTCCTCCACAAAATATACACCAACCGGGCAAGGCCTTAAAATTTATCTAACCAACATACCCCTTCAAATCTGATAAAAAATTTCACCCCTAAATTCCAGCTGCTCCCCCCCTCTCCTTCATACCTTATGAACGCAGCCAAAGAAAAAGAGAAAGACGTATCTAAATGAGCTTTTTTCACACGGCGGCCATATTGGCTCAAACAATGCGTTTTATTTCCCTTGCGTCCCCTTGCCCTCGCTTTGAGGCGTGTCATAACGTTTTGTACTCATGGAAATAAACATGACCGCCATGTGATAAAAGCTTATCATACACACAATATAACAATATTTCAACACACCTTCTCAGCCGCACAGTATTCACATGTTTCCTCATGGTCCGAGTCTGACTGTTCATCGTGTTTTTGTGTTGCAAAGTTTCTTGAAGACATTCCCACGGTGAACGTCCCTGATGGCCCCTTGTCTCTCTTAGCTGCTGCTGCCCTGTTCGTGCGCTCATCGTCATCCTCAGAGGATGACCCGGAGTATCTGTGCTGGAGGGAGAGTCTGTTCTCTCGTTTCCTAGACGTATAGGGTTCTCTGTCTCCTATTATTTCGCTCATTGGTCGAGTCGGTCGTGATGATTTCGATTTGTTTCCGGAGAATCCTACTTCCGGCATTTCCACACCAGTTTCTTCTTCTTTGCCACGTCTCCCTTTTTGGCCCGAAACTGAAATAATCAACACAGACATGTTTATGAATAAAATGAATTGCCGGAAATAATACAGAGAGGAAATGAATGAAGAAGAAAGAAAGAAAGAATGGATGAATGGGAGGAGAGAAAGGAAGAAGAGAAAGAAAAGAAAGTGGAACTCACAGGACTTGTTTTTATGTGGCTTGCGATCTACAATCATTAGAAAGTAAGATAAAGAACACTAAGAAATGATCCATCGCTTCAATCTCAAGCCCGCAAGATATAGTTGACTATATCACCCCCACAATATTTTCTTTTGCCTTATCCTTGTACATGTCGTTGACATCATAGCCGCCATGTTGGATGACTTGAACAAAATATTTGCCATATCACCCACCAAGATATTTGACCATATCACCCCCACAATATTGTTAGACTTGTTTTCTTTTGCCTTATCCTTGTACATGTGACATCATAACCGCCATGTTGGATGACTCGAACAAAAGATTTGCCCTTATGACATTCAACATGGGTCATACTGTTTGAATTTTCCCTTTTGTTCTCAAGGGATTAGTTTCACGCCCCCCCTCCCCCACAGCATATAGTATTCCCATTCATATGAAATTTAACTCTTCACAACATGAAATACTCACAGACGTTTCTTCCAGCGAGACTTCCTGATTCATATTCCTTCAATAGCGACGCCTTCTGAGCAATCAGCTTGTGTATTTCATCGTCTCTACATAACCAGACGTGTTTACTTCGGTCATGTTTTGCATGTCCTTTAACCACCGGTTGGTCATTGGTTTTCGAAAGCTTCCCGCTGCTTTTTTCACGCGGTTTTTGTTTGGGTTTACCACTTTCCTGGCTTATACCTCGAGCTTCAATTGTTTTTGTCTTCGAGGATTTCTTTTCATCGACAAACAGTTCATTTGTTTCTTCAACAGGTTCGTCATCATCCTCTGTTCCTATGGCAACATAATTCTTAGTCGAGATCCTTGGTCTTTGTCTTGTTTTTACGACCTCGCCATTACGAGTATTTTTACTTTTTGTTTCAATCTTCGTCGCGTGTACACTCTCTCTACTTCTCTCCTCCTTTCTTGCGGGTACATTTTCTTTTCTTTGTCTATCTTGTCCCTCTGACCGTGTCCTCTTCGCCAGTTTTTCACCAGAATCTACTGAACTCCTATTTTTCTTCTTTTCTTCCTTTACATGAAGATTTTCTTTACTTTTCCCAGTAGCAGGCCTCGTACTCGTGGTTTCCTTCACTGCCAGGCCAGGTGCATGCTTCCTCGCCTCTTGATTAGTCTTTTTCGTTCTAGGCCTTTCATCTTTTACAGCCATCCCTGGTGCCTGTTTTCCTCGTACATGACGCTCTGTTCCCATAGTACCAGCAAGTTTAGAACCCTTTTTTGTTAGATCTTCCGTACTGTTGTCTACACTTGATGGCCTCGAGGATCCTCGTCCCTGCGCTGAAACCTTCGTTCTGTTCGATTTACTCTCATTAGTTTGTTTAATGGGAACTTTTTTCTTTGGTTCAAGAGAATGAACTTTCTTGGTTGCTGTATTTTTATTACTCGTGGTATCTCGTGGTGATTTAGTGGTCTTCATTCCAGTGTTTTGTTTTTTATAACTAGCATTACTATCTTTTGAATATTTAGTAGTAACAATTTCAGTTTCAATTAACTTGATATTTTCAGCAGCTTTTGTTTCTTCCGTGATACTTTCACTTTCAGACTCGCTTTCACTCAAGTGCGTCTGTCCGCCGTAAGTCCCAGGGGGCGGCTCCATGTCTTCATCCTCCGAGCTCTCCGACTTCAACAAAGAGCTCTTTTCCCGTGTATCTCCTTTCTCTTTCAAGTATGCTTTGTTTTTCTTAAGTTGTTGGGTGACTGGGATGGGCGTTGGTTCTGGTTCATCGTTCAATAAAGGAGCTTCAGGATCGGACATGATGTCTGGACTCTCCTGTCTGATCATAGGTTGGTTGGGTTCCGAGGTCTCGGAGTCCGAGTAGCCGGGGATTTGGCTTGGTTCAGGGGAGACAGAGCTCACCGGGGAATCTACACTTGCCGGATATCCACCTTTTTCCTGGTGTGATTCGAGCTCTTCGTCCTCGAATGGTGAGTACGTTTCCTGTCTTTCATCATCTTCTTGTTCGCCTCCTTCCTTTTCTGTGGTTTCTTGGGCAACGTATGATTCATCATTTTCGTTCAGTTTGTCCTCGGGGTCACTTTCTTGTAGCTCTTCTACTGTTTCTTCAGGTTCGGTTTCTTCTTCCGATCCTGGTTGCATTTCTCCAATGCCATGTTCTATTGCACCATCGATATCTCGCTGTATGTCACGATTGATGTCACGATTGATGTCACAATTGATGTTACGCTGTATGTCACGATTGATGTCACGATTGATATCACGTGGTATTTCTTGATCGATGTCACGTTGTGTGTCACGATTAGTGTCACGCTGTATATCACGTTCTGTCTCACTATCTGTATCACGGTTTTCCCCACTATCCGTGTCACGATTTCCTCCACTGTCAATGTCACGCTGTATGTCCGGTTCAATTTCACTCCCTTCCCTCCCATCTCCTTCATAATTTTCCTCAGAATCATCATGTACTCCATTCTCCAGCAACCCTTCTTCTTCTGGTTCTTCTTCACTATCAAGAGGCGGAGGTCCCTCCCTGTATCCAAGGTCACTCTCCCTGCTATCCCGTCTGTCCACTTTAGACTTAAATAATGGTTCATTTTCCCCTCTGTTATCGCTGCTTGACACACTCTTAGCTGGGGAGTTATGTGTTGAGGATAAGACATACCCATCTAGGTCACTCCCATCGCTTGCCATGGGTGGAGGAGAGAACCCAAGATCACTGTCATCATATTCATAATCATCTTCACTATCCAATGGAGGAGGTGCTTCTCTCCCGTTCTCTTCATCTTCATCATCATCTCCAGATTTTGAATATGGTGTGTTCTCTTTGCTGTGTCCAACTATCTCTGTATCACTGCTTTCTTCGACTTCTCCTTCAGAATCGATTGCAAGAGAAGCAGAATTGGATGTAAATATATCTGCGAAATTTAAAACAAGACGAGACATTTCAGTTTTTTGACATGGTTTAAAAATACAAATAAATGAAAGTCCTTTTTTGCTTAGAATTCGCATTTAGTTAAAAAAAATTAGATATTTTCTNNNNCCCCCCACTTTTTAATTTGCTCTGCAGTCCCTGGTTAAAGTGATAATAATCATTTATTAATTTTAATAATTAGATTTAATCCGGCGTAAGAAGCACTATACCATGCCTGCTTGACCAACCATAAAATGCAAGATTACTGATCACATAACTCTAAAATTAAGTCTTAGTGACATGTTTAATAATGAATAAAAGAATAGCTACGGAATAATCTTCAAAATTAATAATTTTACAGTTTGAAAAGCACAAAAATGGTAAATACATGAACACACTTTTGTAATGTTCAAATATCATTATAAAATTCCATGGCCAATTAAGTTTTTAGCTGCTCTATCATTCTGCAGGAGCTACTAATATCTATTTGATTGGTTTTATCTATTAGTAATAAAAGATATTGGCATATTTTGGCTATTTTAATGAGGAGATAATATTTAAAATAAGTGTGTGAGGGCTCTTCTATTGAATGCATTAGAAACCATACAAGCATCAATTTCCTATATGAACAAAAGTTCTAAGGAAATTGTTGGATGAGCATACACTAATAATATTGTGTTATAGTGAAAAACTTTGCTAGTAAAACCTTGCATAAATATACTAAAAATTGGAATAATTTTGTCCCTTTTAAGTTTGTACTGTATTCCGTACCTTACTTTTTACTTTAAATTATCCTATTTCTTTGGATGTATACTGCCTATTTTTTCTTACATCTCTTTGGATGTATACATTATATATTTTATCAAGATTGCTATTTGTGTGGTAAAAAGTTAGCCCTCCTGGATACCAGAGCTGAAAGGTTTCATTTGCTTGACAGACCTCATACAAAGTTCTACACCTGCTATGGACAGGAAGTTAGGACTTAATGGACCTTACATTTATTCTAAATTCTAGATACTAGACTTTTAACCATCAAAGTTGAATGCATTTCCTTTTCATTATTGTGAAGTCCATATATTGATTAAATTTTCTTCACAGCCATGCCTTTGTCTTTCACATTTATTCAGAATTTTCTATTTGTTTTCATGGAGACATTCTGGCGTCAACCAAATGAATTCTTTTGTAATATCTTAGTTATGAACTAAGACATAGATGTTGAATGCTATTTTCAGTTATTGAAAACTCGTATTACGAAGTAAGAAATAAATAAATAATTCATTGTTTTATTTGATCAGGATTTTGAAATT
Source organism: Anemonia viridis (assembly GCA_900234385.1). Lineage (NCBI taxonomy): Eukaryota > Metazoa > Cnidaria > Anthozoa > Actiniaria > Actiniidae > Anemonia > Anemonia viridis. The sequence continues at coordinate 351 of OCZR010089219.1, read as the reverse complement.
CACAATAAGTGATTTACTGATTGCATGGATGACGGAATTCCAGGATTGCATGATTGATCAAATGAAAGACGAATGAATCCTTTGATTTATTGATTTGATTAACTGATTGTAGGACTTCTGATCAACTGATTGACAATTTCATTAAATATCTTTTTTCTTTTTCCCATTTTTAATTTAAATTTAATAAAACTACAGCCATAAAGTCAGGAGTTTGTCTCTTTTTTAATGAGTGTAATGGAACATCACTGCAACGCTGTCACAAACAAAAATAATTTTTAAAAATGAAATTTTTTCTACCGGTATTTAGATTTTCAGATTTTCTATTTATCATAAGTTGATAAATAAATGTAA
>OCZR010088988.1:0-10003 GCA_900234385.1 Anemonia viridis | reverse complement strand
CACTTCTTTGTGGCTTCATGGATGATTTAAGTGTTTACTCAGAACGTTGAAGTTTCTATTTTCATCTTCTGTGAAATTTTTATTCGATTTTGGAGATATCAAAATAAACAAATCATGGTGCATCCCGGTAAGTGGCAATGGGTCTTTAAGGGATATTAAGTACCACCCTAGCTCGTAAAACAAGGACGATTTACCTGGAGATCCCATCAGCCTACACCCACAACGCTGTATAACGACCTCGTTGATACATTTCGCAACACAAGATTCTCGTGTGTAGTTCCCATAAGCACCAAGATGTTTGTTAGAGCAAGCAGATTCGTATGGCTTTGGCAGGCGAGAGTACTTTAACAAACAAAACAAAACGAAAACAAAGAAATAATTATCAAATATCACCAAGAAAGGGGTAACATCATTGGTAGAAAAGATATAAAAAATATACAAAATGTCAAAAAAACCTTAGCTTACTCTTACCCAGGGCTTTTGGGATTTCATCAAACACGCGCAGTACGAATGACAAGGATCAAAGCATGCACTCAGATGATGTAATCTATTCACAAAATCTATTGTATTCTAGAAGCCTTTTCACAGTTTAAGAATCGTCTTCAGTGCGCATGCGATTTTATCCCGAATTTCTCAACCTCTTTTGTGAAATTCAGGATAAAATCGCATGCGCACCGAAGACGATTCTCAAACCGTGAAAAGGCTTATTGTCGTTCTATCTATTGTATTAGATATGGTGCATTGTGGTGCACTGCTTGCTACTTAGCTAGTCTCTCCCGATTCTTCCTCAGCTAGTTCATGCGCATTATTAATTTTGTCACAGGAAGCCCAAACGGCGAAACATATCAGTTTTGTTCTTCGTCATTTTTCAAGCCTCGTTTAAATCTTCAACTCATGATCGTGCAACATTAATTTAACTCACCTTTGTGACTTTAATCATTGCAACGACGCTTGTGCCAGGTAAAACATCGAACCCTTGAAAGGCATGAACTATCGGGCTTTGTTCATGAATGATCACACGAAAACCAACAGAGAACCCCCCGATAGCACCCTTAACTCCTTTGGTATCCATCACCAACCGCAGACCTGCTCCCTCTCCTGCAAAGCGCAAATTTTTCCTCGTCCCATTCGGATGGCTGTTAAACGTGTGACACAGTCCGATACTGGTTATGGTAGGTAGAAATTCTTTGGCACTGCACTTCTCGGACAGAGAGAACAAGCACGGGCCACTCAATATAGACTCGAAGTCGTTTCCAAACCGGGATATGAATTTTTCTTTTTCAAAACTTCGTGTCCTTTCCAAAGCTGCTTGCAAGGAGGTTCGTATCTCCGTAGTACAGTATTCAACGAAAGAGATCCCGTATTCATGAGTAGCGCATAACAGCGCCTGCCCACAGGTGAGGTTACCGCTGATATTACGTACAACATCGCAGGCGGGAATATCGAGGTCATACGCTTTGAATCTCTTGTCTTCGTAGCCAATATCTAGCTTTAGTTTGTCGAAGTTATTGAGATTACATATAGTGACAGCCGGGAAAGGAATGCCGTTTTTGTGAAACTCGTACGAGGTGCGCGTATCGGTAGGCAAAGACGTGTACTTCACAATATTTACACGAATGATAGACGAGAAGGCAAAAATAGAAGCGAGCAAACACATTATCCAAAAGATTCGACGGAACCACGAAGATTCCCCGAATACGTACCGAAGTCCGTGGAGAGTTGTATCGGAAGCGAATGTTTTCCACGATTCCGTCATTTTTGCTACTTGTCCGTTTGTCCGGATGCCTTGAAGCTTGGACCAGAAGACTGGCTTTGAACATACGCACACAAAGATAACGGGATGACCAGTACCTCTTTTGTTATAATGAAGTGAAAGCGTGGGCAGACGTATTAACAAAACATCTATTAAACAACTTCAAATCAAATTACAACTCCAACTGTGCAAGTACACCCGGAGCATGCGCACTGGCACAGGCCATATGTTCGAGCATGCGCAGTAGCAGAGGTTTTTCTAACGAGCATGCGCATTGGTGTAGGTCACTTTTGCACCAAATATAGATTGGTAATAATTACGTTATCGAGCGTAAATTCGTGTACTTCGTTATATTTTTTCTATAACTTTGCGAACAGATGCGCACCTGAATTATCAATCGTGATGATATAGACCCCCTCGTAATGCCAACTATCACAGTAGGCTGGAACGCGCTCGATCAGCGAAATTGAAACAAATTGGATTCCACTTGGTTATAGTGAACACACAAGATTAAAAGTAAGGCCCAGTTCTAAGGTCGATCCGAACCAAATAACCGGCATCAAATACGACCGTCTATCATCCATTATTTTCAATGCGTTCGGCACATGAGAAGACCGACGTTGGAACAAGTCCTACAATGGATCTTGTTTGATACAATCCAATTTTCATACAACTTCGTAGACGAATTTCTTTTAGTACATCTTAATACTATTCCATTTAAGGATTCGACCGCTAAATATTGTACCGGCTTTGTTTTAGCAAATTTTACTACGCAAAATTCAGGATTCTTTAATATGATTAGTGGCAAAATGTTGCATGATTTACAACGTAATAGATCAAACACGGGAGAGAGTGTAAACATCAAAACACCGAGAATTGGGTTGGAAAAAACGAGACGCAGCCGAATTTTTTTAACCGACTTCGAGGTGTTTGGATAGAGGATGAAACACTCTTTGCCGTGTTTGATATAGCTTCTCAAATTCATGGATAATTCTAGAAGAAAATCAAAGCAAAAGTTGGCTTAATTTATGCAAGTGTTTATCTGATATCCAAACCCAGTCACGGCTGGGATTTACTTTGTTTTATCCTCATTAATTCATGAAGATGTGAAGAATGGAGTTTATGGGCTTTGATTAATTCATTCAGAGATAAATTTGAATTATTATAGGAAAGAGATTTAACATATAATCTAACAAGTCGAACAAAAAAATCCGAGTCATTACAAGTAAAAAATCGAAAACATATTCAAATTTTTTTTCTTAAAACTTTTTAAAATTCATTATTTTCTTCACAAATAACTGGTTCAAGCTTCAACACTCTCTTTTACTTACACTCGAAAAAAATCATGTTTGTTTTGCTACCAATATTCAATTTTTTCATTATTCAAATAGTTCAACATATGGTCCGACATAATTGCTGGGCCGGCTCTTTTGATATTACTTCAGTTTAGAACTAGTATATAATTGGTAAACTTGTAAAACTATCGCTTACTTTAATCAAGCAGCTTGTCCGAAATAATTAATTTCGTAGGAATATTAGCTCCTTTTCTCTGATTGGTTGAGAAGAAAGCCTTTTCAGTGTCACAGAGGGATTAGTTCTTTTTTTAAATTAGTTTAGAAAACCTTTTGGGTGTCACAGGGCGAACCGTTTTTCTTTTGTTTTGGTTGAAAAAGAAGCCTTTTGAGTGGCACAGCACGAATAGCTCTTTTTAATCCGGAAAGGAAACCTTTCGAGTGTCACATGGCGAATAGCTCTTTAAGTTGATAAGAAAGCCTTTTGAGCGTCACAGTTCGAACAAGTTTTCTAAAAATTTATCACTAAAGAAGCCTTTTCAGTGTCAGGCCACCTAATAAATCGCTTCCTGATAGACGCATCAAGAGTCTCAGAGAACAATGAGTCCGCCATCTTGAAAAGTGAGCATCAAGTCACTAAAATATGGGTATAAAAGAAATTGGAAGGTTCTAATGTAATGTGAGGCTAACATAATGTAATAGTTGCTATAAGTCATTTTATCTATCATAATAAGTCTGTTCTAACACCACAATTTAGTGACTTGATGCTTACTCTTCAACTGAGATGTGGGACCCGTTGTTTTCTGAGATTCTTGATGCGTCTATTCAGGTCGCCATCCTCCATAGAGAAGGCATTTTAAAGTCAACTTCGTTATACTCTGTTATAACACTCTGATTAATAATTGCCGTTGGTCTGAAGTGGTCATTACCATAATATCGAATTTTTTTCATATTTATATATTCTTTTCTTTCTTTGGAAACATGTGTACCTTACATCACAGAAGAAAGTAATTCTTAAAGTCTTCGCATCATTATTTTCGTCATTAGGACGTGATTTTTGTGTATGTTGTTTTACATGTTGTGTTGATGTTGTTCACGTTTCCAGACGATAACAGTTCCCTGGAAGACAAAGAAAACCTGTATCAACGGCCTGATCGAGTAACGCCAGTTTTTTGGCGAAACTGCAGTTCTTCACCAAGTCTAGGGTCAAACCACGTGACTCGATCCAGTCTTACCTCAGTATCGCAGGACGCTAACAGACTCTCATCGTAGTTCCAACATACATCAAGGACTGGGGACGAGTGTCCCATCAGCTTGTTGACGCACGGTTTGTCTTTGCGTTCAACGTCGAAAAAATACACCGCCATATCTTCGCTTCCTGTCACTGAAAAGATTATCAAAATCATTATAAATCTTAACTTTTTTAGTATTATGTGTTTTTCGTGATATATGGATGGTAAGTGAGAATAGCTTGACCCTTTTACGTTGGGCGTAATGTTTTCAGTCATTTCGGATCACGTGTCATTCTTTCGTATGCATTCTCTTGTGCAACCGCTAAACAAAGAAATGATACTCTAGAGAATGACACGTGGTCTGAAATGGAATAACAACCATATATATTTGAGACCTGGCCTTTGTCAGTGGTATCTCCTCACCTACGCATGCGCCCTGTCTAAATGACATTAGTGGACAGAAAGAGCTTCTTATGCCTTTGGTCTTCTGTGAGATAAGAAACTTAGCTTTTTGTTTCAGACCTCCTACTTCATCAGTAACGCTGTGAAAAAAAACATGAATTCAACATTATGCCTCCAGATAAATTAGAGAAGAGATCCGTTGCGATTGTAGGCGAATTCGTTAGCAAGTCTGGCTAAAGACCATGTAGTTATTTTACGGTTGATTCTGGCTAGGATTGGAGTTTACCTATTATGTTAAAGTCGGTAGATAAGAGAGCACTTGTTACGTAAGGTTCATGTTCAACATGGCTTCCACGTTTTTTAACTGCTTTTGAGGGGCACTTTACATAATTCCAAATAAAAATTGACCTTTCAAATTTGATGCAAATGACGGGCAAAACCCAAATGCTTCATGGGTCGTAAGGAAGCAGAGAAATGGGAAAGCTTTGCAAACAGCCAGGGATTCCCTTTGTCTGAGTAAGATGGATCCTTGACCGTTTAAAAACAGCATCTTATCGTGTATTCTCCAAGCAAATAGAAATGAACAATGTATTCTGTCCAATTCAATTCCTCCCATCCACTTTCATCTCATTCTCTTCCACTATCTCCTCTTCAGGTCCTGCCTAACCCTCCCCTGAATCGGATACAAGATAACATGCTAGATCCTCTCCCTCCCTACCCTGAAGTTACACACCTGTACAGACAGAGCCTGTCAGAGCACACGTTAACAAGAAGCATGGGATCACGTGCCTCTCGGCTGATCCAGCTGCGGTAAGCAATGGACGTGACAGGACTTCCTTCTGATACCACAATACTAGAAAAACAACACCAAAAACATCATACAAGTAATGATAAAGGCGTGGAAATACCCGCGACAAAATCATGCAATTTGTCACGCAGTATTGGTGCATTGCAGGTTGTAAAGTGAATGTTACTCGATTCACCACCCTGTGCAACAATTAAAACTTCGTTGCAAATTCTGGTAGCTCTTTCTGCTCTATGCAGAAAAGAAAACTTTGTTGCACGTGGAGCCGTAATACCAGCAATAAAATTGAACAACTTGTTGAGCAACGTTGTTGCATATGAAACAATGGTCTCACGCCACAGTTGGTCTTGATGTTTTATCACTTCTGAGAATGAGTTCTGTGAAAGAGCACCTTGATTCTGGACACTACTGCCTTGGTGGTTCATATTCTTCAGTGGTTGTTATAGGTACTGACCGTTTTGATTTGTGAATCCTTCCTGATGATATGTCGAAGCAGAATGAATAGATTGATCCCTGGAATAAAACCAAATGGCCATTAATGTGTTCATAAGACAACACACAGCATCTCTACACCATATCTTTTAATAGGTGGGTGTACAATGGCTGTGTTTATAAACATTACGTCCACCCATAAGCACTTTACACAAAATGTCAAAACAGCTCAATCTGGAGGACAAAACAAAAGAATTTCAACTTCTTTAGAATTGGAAACTATTGTTTTATCCTCAAAATTGAGCTGCATTCTGATGTGTTGCAAGGAAGCCCTGGTCTATGATCTTTTTGGAGATAATAAAAATAATACAATGCTGCCTAGTTATGGTACAAACAACACTGCATAAGGTAATATGAATAAAAGATGCTTGTACCCAAGCTAGACCACAATGCATCAGTTGAAAGGACTCAGAAAATTCTTTTACTAGAGGATTAAAGTTGGTGGTTGATTACTTACTTTCTCATCACCAATCCACAGTACCATACCAGAAGATTCAAATTCCATGCAACAAATACTAGAAGCAACTTTTCCTGTTCCACCCTGTATAGTAAAGAAAACAAGGTTTGACTAAGCTGATTATAATGCAAGGGCCTATTATTTTATATAATTTATTTACATAAACAACACACAAACAAAAAGAAAAAAATACTATGAGTGAGGTAGTGTTACCTTGAATGATTTTCCTGTTGAGGTGTTGAAGACGTTTATGATGCCTTTTTGATTTCCAGTCTGGTTTGAAGCAGTTAAGGAAGACTAGTAATAGTATTAATGCAGTCATAGGAACTGGGCTGGAGGGAAGGAAGGATGAACAGATGGATGTTTGGAAGGGTAGATGGGTGGATGGTTGGATGGATTAAGGGAAGAATAGATGAATAGATGGATGGAAGGGCAAGATGGACAGGTGGGTGGGTGGATGGATGGATGGATGGATTGATGGACAGGATGGACAGGTGGGTGGATGGATGAAGGGAAGAATGAATGAATGGATGGATGGACAGGAAGGATGGACAGGTGGGTGGATGGATGGATGGGATGAATGGATGAAGGGAAGAATGGATGGATAGATAGATGCAAGGGATTGGACAGAATGGGATAGATGAGATGATCTGGTGTCACATCAGTAACAGTTTAATCATAGCTTTCATTCAGGATACAATAAACATGTTGTTGTTGCAGGGCTGAAATCTACATGCTGTAACACCACAAGCCTGGGAGTCTGTCACAACGCGCAAGCACTTTCCTGTCACAGGATTCCAAATCCTGCTTGTCGTATCCAGTGATGAGGAGAGTATAAAGGAATTTGTCACTGACCAATCGAAATCTGAAATAAAAAAATTACCCTTGCTCGTTAACAATCCCAATAGACCTCTTTTTCTTAAGCACAATATTTTCCCATTAAAGACCATGTGTGATTCTCAAGAGAATAAGAAACTTTTTTGAGTTGTACCCATATTTATGTCTTCCCATGCACTCAACCATTAAACAAAGAAATGACACTCAAGGGAATGAGCATGGTCCAAAATGGAGAAGCATTATGACCAATGTCAAAAGGTCTCTTTTTTTAAAAAAAAATCTTGCAGGAATTGTATGGGCTATCACCAGCAACCACTGGAAAAGTTACCTTGTAATAATAATTAAGTTTGCCACAAGTTTAAGATATCATTATGGATATACATCTACCTGTTACAACTTCCAAGTGGCCACGTAGTGTACATAACACAGATGGTGGAGAAGGCATCAAGAGACACACGGACAGTGTTGCATCTGCTGAGCTGCAGGCCAGACGGTACTTGTCGTCATGTGCAAACTTTATGGCTGTAACTGAAAAACATGCAAAAATTCAAAGGTGGATATGGTACTCCTTTTTCACAAGATTAAATACCCAGGTGTGGTACCCAAAGAGCACACATGTACTCCAGAGATATGCTTCACTTGTCACCGATAAAGGATTCAGAACAAGACTGTGTGTTAAAACCTCAGTTATTCGTGACAAGATAAAAGAATAAATCTTATTTAGCATAGAGCTTTGCACTGAAAACTTTGTACAAGACAAGCAAAGTATATCTTAGAATCTGGCTATTCAATGATAGATAGAGAGATAGATAGATAGATAAATAGATAGATAGATAGATTTTTCCTTTTCACAGTTTTTCTCACAATTTTCTGGTTTTCTCCCTACACATGTACAAATATTAATATATATTTTGGTAGAAATAAATGGCTTTGAAATCATTTGTTCTTACCAGCCTCTGCGTGTTGGTCAAAGATGTGATACATCCCACCAAATGCATAGTTCTCACCAAGTGTGGTGTTGCCTGCCATTTTCCTACAGATCAATCAAAAAATATTTCACAAATGAAGATGGGTGGGGGATTCAAAAAAAAATGAAAGCACAGACAAAAATAGCATGCCATCCAAAGAAACAGAAAGAACATGAATGAGAAAACATGAGTAATGGAAGACAAGTAATGGTAAGACGAACGAAAAGGAGAAAGGATAGAAGCACATGTTAAAGGGCAATGATCGAAAGGGATAAATGGATGGAAGGGTGGATGGATGGATGGATGGATGGATGAAGAGACAGACAGACAGACATACAGATGGACAGACAGACAGACACACCTTTATTTGAAAACGATAATTCCATAAGTATAAAACTTCTTTACATGGAAATCGTTATGAATATGATTATTAAAATATAAATATATAATGCTAAAAATTAAGTTGAAAAATATTAGAAGTTGGAAATAAGTTGGAAATGATTTAAATTACAAAGAGAAAAATCCTACTGAGAACTGACAGCACGCCATCTCAACATACGTTTTTTTAAATTTATTCTTTGTTGGAGCAGATTTAATTTCAGAGGGGAGAGAGTTCCACATCTTAGCCAACAACAGACACATGGACAGACAGATGAATGAATGGTATCATTGACATTTTTCTCAGACTACAGTACCTGCTTGCCTCTGCTTTGCGTGTTGGCACCACACCTCTAGGAGGGGATTCAGTTTTCTCAGGTGTGGGTAGAAACTTGAATGAGCCACTACTGTGGTATCGTCGATGGGTGGGCCTGTTTGGTGAATGGCCATGTGATATATCCCCTGGGTCCACAAGCAGTGAATCAATGCTTGTCTGATAAAAAGAAATTAAGGACAACTTTATTTTTTACAACCAATTTCAGTGTTACGTGCATAGGTGGCTTTTTAGTGCTTTCATTCAACACGTTCATTCGACAGTCTGACCATGTCCACTACATTGGCTTTCAATGTAGTTTTAGTGATGCTTTAGTGTATATAAGTATTTCTCTTTCAAGATTTTGGAGATTTTCCGGTACATAAATGAAGGATTCCCCAGTTCTTCCGAAACGAAGTTGCTGCCTGGTTACAAAGCATGTTGAGTCAAACTGTTGAATGAACGTGTAAAGTTGCCTATGCACGTAACACTGAAATTGGTTGTAAATCAATATCCTGAAACAATCTCAACACTAATGCAAGTCAAGGAATAGCTAATCCTCAGATCCAATAGACCAAATGGGCTTGGGCGTAACGTTTTCCCAATTCTATTCCAATGAGACTAAGATTCTTTGTTTGAGGATTATCCATATTCATGTGTCTTCTCTTGCATAACCATTAAATAAAACGAATGATCCCCTGGGAGCTGAAATGGGAAAATATTACGCCCAAGCTGATTTGGTTTATTGGAATCTTGTTAGGTTTAGAAGGAAAACTGCAGAACCTTGAGAAAAACACTTTAATCAAGGGACAAGCCAAACACACCCTACCCACATGTGATGGAATATCAAGAAATGAAACCAGGGAGACTCAGTGATGGCGTGTGGCAAGTGTACTACCACTACCTCTTATCTATACCAATTAATTTATGGGGTCAGAGCTAAAATACTGGCTGATTATCAATAAATTGACAGTCATGCTGACTGGCCAAATTATTTTCAGCTTGGATGGGCATATCTCTATTTCTAGTTTAACATTAACAGTCAAAACAAGTTCCAGTCTAGCCAAACATTAC
>OCZR010088958.1:2359-19135 GCA_900234385.1 Anemonia viridis | reverse complement strand
ACAAATGCGTAAATACCGCGCGCGGTGTATGATGGGAAGGAAGAGTGAGATACCCACGAATATAAAACACCTTTCCTGCTTTCTGATTGGCTGTATTTTCTATGGTGTGGGATAATCAATGTTGTTGCTTTTTTTGCCTAGGCCCATTGTTTTGCCATTTCCTGTCAAAATGTTTCAGTTCGTTTATTCCATGTCGAGCGAGCGTAGCAGATGGTCCAAAAGTTATGCAATCCTTTCCCAGACTGCTAGGAGCAATATTCATATATGTTTTTTTACGGTTCGCCGAGCCTGATGCGGATAATTGTTTCAGTAGAATTTTACTTGAAAACACGAATTTTAGATTAAATATTTTTTGAAGATAAACTATTGTTGATTTCCTTCGGACCTTCTGTGTGTTCCAGCAAATGGTTACATAATACCAGGCCCCAAAAATATTTAGAATTGAAAAACAACCTGGATCCGATATATTTAAACCACGGAAATAAAATTTTTTTGTGCTTTTAATTGTTGCCAGTGCTCGTTTCGAACTGAAAACTCAAAACACGACGCGTAGGAGTGTTACGGACATATGGCACGTCATTATACTATCACCGACACTACGTCATTCCTTCATGCCACCCGCTCAACGAGGTCTACAAGTTCGACATAACTGTGAAAATATAAACAGTTATCAAAACAAATACCAAAGCAAATATAATAAGTAAATAATAGGTACAATTAATTATGATGTGATTGAAAACTGAAAGTTTGGTAAAAAACGGTAAAAAATCTCAGATCCAAATTTGTTTCAGAATCAGCAAGCGCTAATATCTAAACGGCGGCCATGACTCAGAATTGGCAATTGATCAAGCACACGCAGTTGTTATTCAGGTGTTAAGCGAAATAACCGTTTATTTTGCCATCAAGTTTTTTGTGTGGTTGCCTTCCTGCTGTGATGGCTCAATAACCACCTCGATTTTGCATATGATTCACAAGCTGAACATTAAATATTATTAGCAGTCAAATCTATCATTGTTCTCGTCGGCATTTTTTATTTCTCCTGAGCGAAAGTAGCTTGTAACTTATAGTCCAAGGGAGGGTTTTTTCTCTTCACTTTTAATTCCCTTCTTCAATTGTTTTTTTCATTATTTTTAAAGCTATTTTATAATAAAGGCGACGTTTCTTTTCATTTAGTAACGGATTTTTTAATGTTTGAATTTTATAAAGATTTAATTTATGTTTTTGAAACATAAAAAAGTCTTCTTCTATAAACAAAATGTCTTCTATATATGACTTATTTTCTGCTTTAAACTGTTTTCCCGCCATAAATTTCGTTTTAATAATAGTTTGATATTTCTGAAGTTTCTACTTATTTCTTGTATTTTTCTTTACCGTTATTTTCCTTCTTTACCTCAGTCAATCGAAACGTTAAACGATATCAACTGTTGCTGTATGCAACCTGACGTTATGAAATCTATACCGCACGATAGAGCTAGCGCTTTAATAGCTCTACTCAAATACTATCGGCTTTCGCATGAGAGATCTTTCATTTTTAGCTTGCAACAGCCGACAAAACCTCGATAAGTAACCGGCTTTTTGGGGAAAAGCTGTTTAGTTTTATAAGTATGTGTGAAAATAGTGAAAGATCCAGAGTTCAAAATTCATAGTCCCAAGAAAACCTCGAGGAACCTTAAGGCCGGCAGTTCTTCCATCTCTCTCTCTCTCTCTCTCGTTAATTCTTCTTAAGTTGGATAGCATTAATTTTTATCTTCTTTATTTAGTAAATTTCCCAACCAGAACCCAGAACTTTAGCTTGACGAAATACGATTTACAATCCTAAATCTCACTTTCTATTTCCCTTTTCTCTTCTTCAAAGTTGCCTATTTCTTAGAATTGCATGCGAAGTGTGATCCGGTCCAACTCCCTCGAACTATATTTTTGCTACTTTTTCTTCATCGGGAAAATATTCGTCATAATGAAATGATTTCCGCAAGCAGTTGAGTGGGAGATGGTAGTGGGATCCCTAACTGTTTTTTCAGTCATTTTTCGTGCATTCGCGTGTAGTTTCCAACCGTCTATTAGTCCCGTAGTTTTCCTGGCGCGCGCTGGCGTTGGATTAAGTTTCAAGGCTGATTCATAAAAATAATGATGATGAAGCGTGGAGGACTATTGAAGGTCGATAAAACTGTATGAATCAAAGAGTTCATAATGGGGTAGGCTGGAGAAGGGATAAATGCATGGAGCACTAGAATTATAACATTCTATCAGTTATATAACATGCAAGAAGGGTGCACGATAGGAGCTAGACTATGGTCATATCTTTGATCGAAGAACGAGGCATATACAAACAAAAGGTACTACTATGAACTGTAGCTAGATGATACGAAGGATATTCATTCTCATATCTCATGATTTCACGTGGAATATTTATAGTTTATACGATAAAAATGAGTTTAAGAGTGCTAAGTCATTGTCGGAAAGAAAACTGCTTTCTGATTCACTCGATCCATTTAGACTTCAATTTGAAAGGGTGCAATATTGATTATATGATACCCCGTTCTTAAAAAGATTCTTAACCACTCGTACGTGATTAATCCCATTCATTTGGCTGGCCAGGGAACATGGAATCTAAGTATCTTGTTGAAAAACGAATAGCAAAGCTGAATATTTTGAACTGAGCATTTTGGATATAAATTTGAGAATATTTAATGTTCAAAGATTCCAGTTTTTATTTGTCCCCCCAAAAATTACAGTAAATCACAACTCAAAGTATAGCAACTGAATGTAACAGGTTTATTGAAGTTGAACTACTATTCTAGATTCGTGTATCATGCTGCGAAAATTTACAAATTAGGCGGGAAAGATCTCCATACCTTGAATGATCGAGAACAAAAAACAAAAATTTGAAAATTTCAAACTAATTTTAAATATTTGAATGGTTTTTAGTTACAAAAGTCTTGCTATTCCGGTTGCATCATTGTTTGTTATGCATGCAGTGCTCCTAGTATCTAAAATCGTCTATTTCCGCCTGTTTTGGTCATAAAGAGTAGGAAAAACGATTCAATTGAGTCATCGATACATTATCATAATGCATGCACCTCGATTGGCTGGCAGGGTCTCGGTAATCTCTCAAACAATGAGTAATTCCCGAAGGTGGGTATTTTCTTTTCGTAGAGCCCCAACAATTGTTCGTAACTTCGAGTTCTCATCTTCGAGATAAGCGGCGTGGATTTGTGTTTGTAGTTCCCTCATTCGTCTAGCTTCTCGGGATTTCTTCGCGGATGCGTTGTTCTTTCTCCTCTTCTCTAAGTACTCTTCAAGTTTTATTTTGTTCATCTTGTTGTCTGATTGATCCATCTTGTTTTGAACTGCTTCGTTCTGTTCTATAACAGACGAAGAGACATCCTTGATATCACTGTCAGATTTCCCGGACTTCCATTCTTTAACTTCACTATTTTCTCTAACTTGCGCAAGTTTTGAAATAAGTTTTCTTTTGGCCTTGTTGAATTCTTCTTCTTCCTGATCATCTTCATCTTCTTCATATTCCTCGCGCTTAATGTGTTCTTCTCTTGGGTCTTTCTCGTGGTTGTTTGCGTGGTTCTCTTGCTCTTCTCGGGTCGTTCTCTTACGCTTACGAGGCGGAAGTTCTGTCCAGCAAGCTTGAGACTGTACCATTTGGACTGCAGGTATAAGAGGGGGACAAACCCCAATCTCTAAACTAGAGCGTTGCGGCCTGTCTTGTTCATAACAGAAGTGCGTCGGTAGTAGGATCCTTGAGAAATCAAACCAGTGTTCGTAACCTTCTTGAAAGGTCCCTTCCATCTTCTCAGATGGAAAAATCAATTGGGAATTCCTTGACATTTGTTCCATAGGGCTTGAAGGAGTTATTTTTGCACAATGAGTGATAGAAGCGGGCACAGAGTATCTTCGGCTTGACATTGCTCAACTGGGTCTGCTTCTCGGCGGATATACGAAAACAATAAACAATCTGCTTATTCGATGCAATGTTCCACAGTATTTAAAGTTTCAGATCCACAGGCCTTTTTAAAACCGAGAACGCAAGCTCAAGCACCCCAAAACAATTAGAATCTCTACTACCGGCCACGTGAATAGCTAGCGAGCGTTATGTAAGACCAGCGAGAAAGGACTATTGCCTTCGGTGTTGTATAACAAGCTGAGATACTCGTGACTTGAGGAACAGGTTAGCTATAGTGAGTCCGGAAGGTGAAGTATGCCTTATGTAAGGCATGTCCTGGGCACTTATACCAACCATCTGAGTTCTCTCAGACTTCCTAAGCGGCTATTATTTGATCTGTTTTTGTGTCTGATTTTGCACAATTGTTTAGCTAGCGTATAATAGAAGCTATAGGACTCCTGTCGTTGTCGGTCAAAGGGAAAAAAAAGTATCAATACCGTTAATCCAAACTTTTCAATTATTTAATAGTGTTTGTGTTTTAGATAGGTTAAGTAATGAACCTTTTCTATCTGCACCAAACAACTAGAATCCACAGTCCTACAAATTATCATATAAGGCCAACACGTCATACTTGGAATAAAAGAACTAAAAGAAAACAAGTTGGGCTTCCCGAACACATGGCGCTCAAAGAAAACGCAACCAATTATTGTCATTTTCGAAATATTCTGTAATATCTTAGTTTTAGGAATTCGGTAGCATCAGAAAAATGTGAACATTTTTCCTCACGTGTACCTTAACAATTCTACGTAAGTCTCGTCATTTGTCGCCTAAGAGAGGATGACGTTGAGAGGGGGAACTACATCATTATCCAGACCCCTTAAGGCAGTATGAGCAAATTATATAGACGGCGATGATATGCGAGATATATTGTTTGTTAAGGGCAGCTCATTGTATCATAACATCAAAGGATACTTAGTTAAGCACCATTGAATGACTGGCTAGAATGAATTAACGGTTCTTATTCATGCTTATAGTCTTGTCGTCAAAACACATACAAATAAACATTAACGGCTCAACTTTCAAAAACACCTTAGTAAAGGTTACTTCTCACTTATTTATTCATTTATTTCCATTTATATCGTGTGTTTAGCTACATGGCAGAGAAGAGTGGAATAAAAAATAAGCATAATAATGTCTTTCTGAGTTCTTAATTCAAATGGAAAAATCACCCTTTTTTGATCATACAATTCACGAGCTGCGAAAGAATTACTGGACTATTTATATGGGGTTTCTTTATATCATTCAGTCCCTTCTCTTTCATTCCTGTTTATTTATATATTGTCTTCTTATTATTCTTCGCAATCGTTCTCCATATTGTTTCACCAGCTTGCGCTCATTACGGATTTCAACCTAAATTGAGTCCGTGTTAAACATCCTTGACGTCACCTAAGATCAGCATGGTCTATTTTGAGCGAACAAATGCGAAAGGGAAAAACTCACGTATTGGATATGATATCACAGTAAACAGGTAAATACGGTGTTTAATGGGAAAGAAAGGATTCCTTTTCTTCTTGTTTGCGCTTCGTTTCGTCGCAAATACAACATGTCGTCGAGACATGAAAAACATGCTAGCCTTTGTGTGAATTGTGATTCTTTGAAGACCAAAGAGTCAAGACAGTCAAAATCACTAAGGTGAAAGCCTTTGGCTCTTTTAAAAAAAAACATGCAAAGCCTTTTTATAAAAAATCTCTAATTTTAGAGCTCTCGAAAGAAAGAAAGAAAGACTGAAAGGTAGAAAAAATAAATGAAAGCTCGCACTGACGTGGTTTTTTAGACCTATTTTTTCTGTTCCGGCGACCATTTTCACAATTTCGATTATTTGCACAAAACATCTCAAATGCCTAATTTTTTTCGCAATAGAATTATAATATCTAGCAGTATTACCTTAATTGTAATTATTTGTACATAACTAGTACGTGTTTGTGAGTCGAGTAAAAAGAAGCGCTGAATATTACACAGGTTTTTCATTCTTCCATTCTTTCAGTCCCATCTCTTTTCTTCCCATCCACGCACCTGCTCCTTGACCTTGACAACTACCTAACGAACCACCCATCCGTTCGTTCTGGCCTTTGATCAATGTTTCCCTCTAGTATGCCAAAGTTAATTCTTTAGATTATATTATACGTTTATGGACGTTCTATATTCTTTACAAATTCTGGACAGGTATAAAATTATTTCAAAAAACGTTGTCGGTCAGCGATCTGAAATCTCGGAAATCTGAGGCAATAGTCGTCAGCTCTGACATTACTCAAAGATCCCAAAAGTCGTGGATTATTTAGACATTCAATTGTCGTGAGAAGTCGATTAAGAACAACATATTTATGTTTAAATTTACAGTCTACAGCCTTGGCGTCTCAGATTCCAGATTCCAGATTTCTGATCTCCAACCGACGAGCTTTTTTGCATGAAATAGGTCATATAAGCGATACGAGAAATAGGCCATGCCAAGATCAATGAATAGCTGGAATAACGTTTGTTTCTGCTCCTTATTCTCGTCAAGAACATGGAGCTTAGTGTTAGGATAGTCTGTGTTGTTTTTACAGTCCACGAAATCATTTTAAAGGCCTCGATCATAATTCCTTTCCGGAGTGGAGTGACCTGTCGCCTATCGTTTTTGGCGGTGACAACAGGTGCACACTGAAACGAAACCTTGTAGCGCAGGATGCAAAACAAAACGAGATGTTATATTGTGAACCCTATTCTTAGCTTGGTTCGTGTATAGAGGCACGCCCATGTTAGTTGATAGTTCAGTAAAAAAAACGGCCGAGACCAGATCAAGAAAGAAACGTTTGGTTGCTGAGGCTAGTGAAGCCGGTATATATGAATAGCTAGGTCAACTGCTTTGGGGCTAAATTTCCGTGAAAATCTTGATGATTCTTATATTGGCTTGGCTAGAGCCGGAAAGACGGTAAAGATACGTAGTTTACAGAATGCTAAACTGGTATTCAGAAATGAAACAAGAAACGAAGAATGGAGAAAATAACTGAATGAAATCAAGAAAACCGCGCGTTATAAAAAGGATCTATAGGAAATTAAAGATAAGAAAAGGAATGAAGTCAATTCAGTCAGCAAACGCGAACACGAACTGAAAAAATTTGTCGTTTGTACGATTTTTTTTGCAATAAATTCAGAAGGAAAAAAATGATTTGTTTTTTTCCAAACTCCTCATCATTAATGAACAATGTTCTGGACGATAAGTCCTGTTTAATGAGAAATTCGATTCTTTTCTGCTTGTGTTTTTACAAATAATACTGCAGTAATGATTGAAAAAATATACAAAAACCATGATCTTTGATATTAATTTGTTGAAGTATTTTGTTTAGAATTGTTTACTGACATAAAAGTCGACAACATAGTTGATTAGTCAAATGGAATAACAGGTGAAAGCTGTATCTTTCCACTTAATTATAATTTATCAATGCTAGACTTACGGTTCATTGATTTTAACTAGTTAATTTGGCACTTTTACGGAGCTAATTTGTGAGATTAGTTCGACGCGGGGTCGACAAACGAGAAACAATCAGCTTCAAAATTAATAAGATTGTATACATACACCTAGTATTTCTCAAAGTTGCTTTTGAACTTCTTTTTGGGCTAAAGAAATCTTTAATTAGATCATTCAAAACCATTTCTAAATGAGAAATAATTTGAGAACGTTTTCTCTGTTGTCATAAACTTTGTTTATCTGACTCGCTCAACCGTCATTTTAGTAGCCATCAGAATCTTTCGCAGCTGATTCAGACTGAGTTTCGCAGGTTTTCGTCGAGTAAGCTTGCACGTGGTCTATGCGGTGTGTAAACTACGATCTAGTATCTTCCATGCAGCTGGTCATCCCAAAAAAACTGCTGGTATTCTACGGATTTTAATATATTTGTTTTGGATATTCGTCCCAAAACGATCGAAAATAACCATAATTGGTATAGATGCTTATTCCGGATTAACCATTATGGCGGACAAAATTGTTGAGAAACTGATAGGTATACCTGAGAATCCAGGAAAAATTATTCTCGTCATTACAATATATACGTACACATTTCGTGTAATATCAAGTTTAATAAAGTTAAATACTACGGTAAGTACAAGGAGAATAAGTTTGTAAGACTAGAACTACAGTAAAATTCAGGGTGGTTCTAAGCCATTTTGAAAATAAAAATTCTCGGACTTTTCACTTTTATCTTTTGCTGATTTCCACCGACTGTTTTTTCCCTGATTTCCCCCTGACCGCTGGGAAACCTTAGTATGGAACTTGGCTTTAGCTTCGTATCTTTGATTACCTTTTGTCAAGCCCTTCTTTGTATATCAAAATGAAATCGTGTAGTCATTCGTTCCCTACTGTGTCCCCTATTCACTCGAACTTATTACATGTCACGATATCTAAGCCCCCAGTGAAATAGTTTTAATAAAGATCGCAGCAAGATTGTTTTTTTTTTCAAAACTCGCATCAAATGACTAAACCTGATACTGTTTGTTCGCTTGTGGTGTAACGGCTTTAGCAAGGCATAACTTTTTATATATGAAAGCTACACTGTGAACTTGTTTGCTGCAAAGATGAGGGTTTGTGAGCTCCGTTTTAGAAGGAAACTCGTATCAAATGACTAAACCCGGCCTGATACTGTTTGTTCGCTTGTGGTGTAACAGCTTTAGCAAGACGTAACTTTTTATATATGAAACGGCTACACTGTGAACTTGTTTGCTGCAAAGATGAGGGTTTGTGAGCTCCGTTTTAGAAGGAAACTTGTTTTCGTTAATTTGAGGAACTGAAAGAAAAAGAGGGCGGGAAAGAAAAGAAAGAGATAGAGAGAAAAGGGGCGAGACAGAGTACTTGAAGAGCCATCGAAACTATCACGGAAAGAACGAAAGAATCCCAACTCATAATTTATTAACTTATTTTATCCCTAAATATTTCTTCCATTGATCTCTTATTCTCCCTAAAATATTAATGTAATATTAAGCTACTTTCGCGTTCATTGAATCTCTACGGTTTACAAATCGATGATCGATAATTCAAACACTGAACGGTTCCATTCTATAGGACGATCTTACTTTTCCCCGTGAAACAGAAATAATGAGCTTTAGATTTGACTACAAGTACGACTACGATGAGATTTTGTGGCTAAAAAACCTTTCCCTAGAAACTCGCTGTCGTCGACAGGGGTGAAAAACGCACTGCGCATGCCGGAAGTTCGGCAGCAAATTTATAAACAAGTCGTTGACAAGTCATGCTTACGAATGTGTCCCGTATTAAGCGAATTTCTCTTGAATGTACTATTTGACCAGGGAAAGAAAACAATTGAATGTAACAGGAGAAAAGAAGCACTAAATTTCCACGAACAGGATTTACTTTAGAGATTTATTGAACCCTAGTAAATCCCCAATGGCTTTGGCTGTAAACACGACGAAAATCCGAGCATGCGCAGTGCATTTTAATCCATGTCGCTGTCATCTTCTATTTGGCAGAACACATCTTTCAGTTGGACAAATGCAAGACCAACTACGGGTTTGCAGAAGCATACTTAAAAAAAATAGTCTCGTAATAGTCGTCGTACTCGGTTGTGACACGGGTGATAACGCACTGCGCACGCTCGGGAACTCGTCGTGTTTAAAAATAAATTATTGGAAATTCATTGGCGTTTCGTCCTGATCTTAAAAGTTAGAGCTTATATTTTCCTAAGCTGTCTTTTTTCCTTAGGAAAAGTATACCAGAGAAATTTCAAGTATACTCGAAGTTATAAAACCATTGGAAAGTCCTAAGGTTTTTGCTTTTCATTTGAGTTTTCATTGGCAGTTTTGATTGTAAACACGACAAGGTTCCGAGCATGCGCAGTGCGTTTTTCAACCGTGTCCTCGGTTGCAGTAGACTCCAAAGCTTGACAACTAGTAAAGGTAACTAGTAACTGTTTCTCGGGTCCAATAAAAATCATCCTACAGGGGTGATCACTCTAAACTATCCGCTATGAAGAAATATTTTCCCTTCATTACTGTCATTCCCTTGAATATAATTTCTTTGTTTTCTAATGATACTTTAAAGATAAATTTGATACATAAACGTGCAGAGTATGCAGATAAAATTAAAAGAATCTCGTTCCATATACCTCACAATTACTATTAATTCTGATAGAAGCTAAATACTCAAATTTGTTTTCACTTTGCTTAATACAGTGTGGAAATTAAAAACCTCAATTTTGTCCTGTATTACAATAAAAATACAACTTTGAGCGACGTTTTACCCACACTTCTTGGTCTTATCTAGTATAAATAGAAATATGAAGCGGTTCTCATCAACCCGTAAAATACAATTAAGCGTAATAGTATAGCTTTACTTCACTCGAATTCTTTTCATCAGTTTTCTGTTGTGTTTTTGACTTTAATAAGTACACTTTGTTTTACGAGTTAATGAGAACGACTCTATTATTTCTGATGACAAAACATTACTTATATAAATGTTTACTACCATTGATTAGTTTTGTTATCCTAAGTCAACAAATTCCAGAAAAATAATTTTGAACTTTGTTTTGTATGAATGAAAATTGTTGTGCAATTTATGGTACTTAAACCACTATCTACGCTAAATTAGCGGTAATTGAAAAAATAAATATAAATAACTGAAGATCGGTGAGTTTTATGAACCTGTGAAAAAGTACCAAAGTATTTAGTACTAAATACTACAAAATCCTTTGTTTAGAATATTGTTTTAATTGTTCTATTTAGCCCTAATTAGTACTTTTTCACACGTTCGTTTGCACTTTACCGACTTCTTTAATTATTTCCCCTCTTACGACCACTCGAGTTTAGTTAACTAATGTCATTATTTAGAGAAATATAAGAGGTCATTTTTACATCCAAAACATCTCGGGAAGGCATTCATTAACTATTTCATAGTTCGACAACCAAATTTTTATATATTTAAATAATAATTTTTAAGTCAAAAGGCAAAATGCTTGTCCCATAAGCATAGCAAAAATCTCCATGTCGTAAATAAACAAAAAAAAAAATTCTCTTTGGTAATTAGGTTTGCGAAACGTAAGGGAAAACGAAGATAACTTGGTCACGTTTGCCGTTTGTGGCGAAGGAACAGAAAAACCATTACATGTAAATGGAGTCTTGTGTTTCTAGTTTTGTCGTTGGTGCTAGGGAATCTAGTGCGATCCAACCCTTGTTAGAATCCCAATAGGCCAAGTTCTCCATCAGAGTTTAACCAAAAGATAACCAAATCTGAACGAAACGATTATCAGATGGTTTAGGAATATCATATATTCTTTTACTTGTAGTAATATATTTATGCAAACCATGTCTGTTTATCATACACAAAGAATTATTATGCGAATCGTCATTTTCCAAACATCGGTTACTGCAATTTTCATAAACATGCGAACTCTGTAGTTGTGAGTTACTCCGTTGAAATTTGGTTTTACACTGCCGCCAGTCAAAAATATCAAAGGTACTGACTGATTATCATTGATTGACGGAAGCCAAAATCCAAATTTCAGCGTTAAGCTCGTGAAAATAAATTAATTGGTCTAAGACATGGCGACAAGGAAAGGAAAGGAAAGGAAATTCAATTTTGAACGTTTAAACCTCGACTCAGAACTGTTTTTTGTTTAACCCCCCAGTGAACCGTTGTGTGTGAAATGGTAAACTGAGTCAGAATTTTCGACATGTCGAACGTGGCTTACTTAATAATATTCTGATTCACTATTTATCTTCGGGCGGGGCTGAAGCATCTGTCTTTTCTGTAAGAGGATGGGATTCATCGTCTGGGCCGGGCTTCACACCGTTGACTGAGTAATATTCGTACTTATAGAAGTATGACATGATCGCGAAGATGATCAAAACTATTGCCAGTAAAGCCGAGAAGAAGAAAAATTCGTTTGCCTGAAATAAAATGAAAAGAAATGAGACAAAGCGAACATAACATTGAACCCAAAAAAAAGATATTCCGATAAGAAAAACAAATGACATGTGCCGAAAAACACTCGATCGTCCGATTCGAGTATTCCACTTTTCCCGCTCTTTTTAGTTCTGCCGATAGACGAGTGTACCACTTGTCTCAATTCCAAGTTTCCCGCTCTTTTCAGTTCTTCCGGTAAACGCGTCTACCATTTACCGGAAGGTTGTCAGATGCATTCGTTAGATGGGTCCGACACTGTAAGTACCTTAAATAATATGAATTTTATTTATTTATTTTTTCCAAAATGGCGGCCAGAATTCACATTAATATAAATAAAACATAATGAAAAATGAATACCAGTACTAAAAAGAGCACCTTGAAGTTAGTAACCTTGGAAAGTTTCATGATGTGAAGGGTTATATTGGCCGAGAAACCTTTTTTGAAAATCGCCAGATTAACAAAGAAATGTACCGTATATACCCCCAGACATACATTTGTCTGTAAATTTCGTGATTTAACAAAAAAATTCTCCACCGATATAACACCTAACATCATAAAACTTTCCAGGGTTACTAAATTCACGGTGCTCTTGTTAGTGCTGGTATTCATTTATCATTTCAATCTATTTAAATTTTCAGCCGCCATTTTGGAAAAAGGTCTATTCATCCCCCGGATCCGCCCCGCTTGATATGACTTACTCTACACTCTCTACCACTACATTTAATGTTCTAAAGGCCCTGTTACACGTTACACGTTGAAACTTATATACAAAGGCGTTGCGAGACAAGTTTTACAGGGGTGCTACACGGCGCAATTTCGTCCTGAATTTCGTTCGCAACACAAGTTTCGGTAGCACGAATAGAAAACAGTTCTACCGAGTTTTCGTGAATGTTTCTCTTGAAACCTCGTATTCGTTCTGAACGGACTTATTTTACAAATATGTAGCACACATCTCTAACTCACAATGGGATCAATGAGTACAATTCTTGTCATTAGTTCACCTTGAAATTCTGGTTATTGTAAATTATGCTAACTACATTACCAATTGTTCATCTTGAGCTCGTTATTACAATTAGTGTTTCGGAGTGAGCATCAACTTCAAAACTGATACTCTCTCAGTAGAAAACAAATCGAAATAACGAGCTCAAGATGAACAATTAATACTGTAGTTAGTATAACTCGAAATAACCAAAATTACCAACTACTCAGCTGTTAACACCGCTTGCTAATGGGATAATAAACGTCTGTTCCTAAGTGGCTTGTTCTGGTAGCGTAAATCAATGGTTAATGTCCTGGGGGTTCGAAGCTCGGTTTTTAACAAGCGGCACGATCATAAACTTTAGTCATAATAAAATATCTGACATGTAAAGACGTATAATGAGGATTTTTCGCAGGTAATTTGTACTGTGTTGAAAGATATTGTGACTAGGTCTTAATCTTTGAACGCTAGTTTTTTTAGAACAATTTTACTAATTGGTGTAAATATTGTTAGAGAGAAACTACCAACTGGTTTGATACGTCATTGCGTGTTGCAGGTGTTGTGGACAGGGATAATGAAGATGAACATTGTTTACGAATATACGACACAAATACTGAAAGAAAAAAAATATATAACACTGCAAAAAAAGGCAAAAATTTCAATGTATTAGAGTTGTAAAGTTTTTATGTGTTCATTTTAAGATTAAAAGTAAAACTCATTCTAAAAGGAAAGAAAATGTATGGGCTGATATTTTTTGGAGTGATAACGGTAATTCTTCACTTTTCATTCCTTAAAAAAACCTTTCGCTGTTGGCATTATCAATCTTTTCAATTTTCACCACGATTTTGGACCTTCCATCTCGTTTTCTCGTCTTTAATCTACAAAGCCATCGACAAATAACTAAATGACCTCTAAAAGTTTAAAAAAATCTCCAGTCATTCCCCAGGTTGATCTCAAGTACAGTAGATAAGCCCATCAATCCAGAAAGTCATTGAACAGACTATGGTAAACCTTGGGCGGCAAAAATTGAAGATCTTTCCTAAATACTAGATTTTTTTTACATGGTTTTATTCAACATCATTGATCTTGAAACCGCCTTGGCCAAGCCAAGTTAACAATTAGGTTAAGGGTTTTATTTACGACAAGAGGCTTATAGGTTAACGTTGATCTTTATAAAAAATACTAACTTCTTGGGAAGCTAGCGCCGAGTACCTCAGGACGGACTTTTCCAATCAAACAAAAAAACTATCCTTGTTTTTACGAGGGTAGCACTAAATAACCAGTGGCTAACAAACCTGTGGCCCTCGTTCCGTGATCGAATTGGAATTTAGAAGTTGATTTTTGTGGAGGGAGGAAAACCGGAGAACCAGGAGAAAAACCCTCGAAGCACAGGAGAGAACCAACAAACAACTCTATATACACAACCTTTTCAAGTTATGAAGGTGTGTTTAGAGAAGCACTGCGCAGCTGGTCAGGTAAACAGTTATTCAAATCATTTCCACCAAAAACACACACACACACACGAAACAAATTATAATACAGAGCACGTAGTCGGCACGCTTGTTTTCTCGATTACATAAAGGAATACGAATAGCTCACAGCACACCAACGCGGTCGCGACCGAAAGTCAGTCAATTAAAACTCTAAAAAACATCGCACCAGGGGCAGGATTTCTTTATCCAATCAAATGCACGAAACACAGTCACGACAAGGATATGACACTAAGTACACCAGACAATCGAAAAAAAAATCATCCAATCAAAATCACGGCACTGAACTTTTCACAGTCATACGAAATCTGCTCTAAAGCAAATGCTCCCCTCCCATGCTGGCCACAAATCATAGAAGAAATACTTCGAATAGCCAATGTGCATGAGCTCGAATTTCTAGCACAAAGCATGATGGGAAACTGAATTCGTATGTTTTTTTGGCTCTTCTAAAAATTCATCTGACAATGTTTTCTCTGACATTTTCTATGGAAATATAAGTACTTCAACAGACGAAAATAAAAAAAGGACATTTTCTGATATTTCCTTTGACTTCCCTGTTCTATTTTAGCAGGACTCGGTTTCCCATAGTGCTTTGCGAACTTTGATGCCCATTGCCTATTTGAATGCAAAGAGTTTGGTCAGTAACTTGTGTTATTCTCACCATGTTGTCTGTCACGCGTGCCTCAGCAAATATCACGACGATAGCGTTGCCAATGGATACAGTCAGAAGCCATCCCGCCATGATGCACGATTTCATGCTCACAGGAGACTGAAAAAAACCCAAGCCATTTCATAGATTACTCAAGAGGTAAATTCTGCACTAATACGCCTCTAATATGCCTTTAAACGCCTACAGTGGGGTCTAAAGGCAGGAGAGAAAGGAAGGGAGAAGGCGGGGAAGAAATGGATGAAAAGAGATGGAAACAGTAGAGAAAGGAAAGAAAAGAGAAGGAAAGAGAAAGGAATGAAAGAGATTGCGAAGGAAAGCAAGAGATGAATGCGATGGAGGGGAGAATGAGGTACGATGAGTTGAGGCGCTTTAAGAGCGACTGTCTGTAAGAGTCGAGAATCTGATTTCAACGACCACTTGCACTAATATCAGATTCTCGACCCTTACAGACAGTCGCTTTTAAATATCCAAGCGAAATAGAAATACCTGAGAATAGGCAAACTCAAGGCCTGTGATAGAAAAGAGCACCTCTCCACTTGTTAGTGTAACGTACTGTGGGACCTGCCACAACATGGATATGCTCATGGGACGAATATCTGTGTACTTGGTCATCTCAAGCTGAAAACAATTGGTTCATTAGTCGTAATAGGAAAGAGTTTCGAGTGGTTAAAGCCAGATTTGAAATAATTTTGGGGTACGAGCAACAATTGGTTCATTAGTCGTAATAGGAAAGAGTAGTTAAAGCCAGATTTGAAATAATTTGGGGGGACGGGCAACAATTTGTTCATTAGCTGTATTTGAAATAATGGAGGGGAGAGATGAATGGACAGAAAGACTGATGGGCTGAGTAGATGGAGTAATAAATAGATAGCAGGATGGATAGGATGCGATTTAATGGAATGGAAAGCCATGGATGGAAGAAAGTGATGGAATGGGATAAATGGAGAATACACAAACTGCACTTACAATCTTGGGGCAGCTCTATGACATGCCATAAAGTATCAAAGCAGTTACCTTTTCTGGCTTCTTGGGATCCTCTCGTACAACTACAGTAAAAACTCCTCCATTACCAAAGTACAATTGTTTCTAATGCAAAGGACACATGACACAAAATTAATGCTGTTTCTGCTAACATTTGATTCAGAAGTGGGCTCCTTGTGGTAAATTAATCTTACCTTCAGAAGTAGATCTGATGTGTTGGCTTTTTTAATTCGTATATTATAACTGTGAACATAAACCAAAGTGATTCAGTGATGGTGACCCCGGCAAACATATACCATGACAGACAATCGGGTTTTTGGGCTACCTGTGGTCTGGAACAGTTCCCCACTTATCTTCGTGGGATGGACTCTTACAGTTTTTCCAAGGTTGGAAATTCATAACTTTTAAGACGTTTAGAACAGTAACCCGAAAACGAGGCTCTTAGGGTGTAGGTCAACTTGCCTCATTTACGTGTTTAATAATAACACCAGTTCTCTGCGCATCTTGAGTACCAATGAAGGAGTATATACTTACTGGTTGGATAGTATCTTGGTATAATTGGTGTCAGGCATTAGTTCCGATATTCCAGGATAAGTCAACGTCTTATTCAGCTGAATATCAACTTTATCAGCAACGTTTCCTCCCACATATACAAATCTGTTCAAAATAAAAAAGATCCTAATTATAAATATTTGAATACTTTGAGAGTATAGAGGAGGTCTAGGTAGGATAAAGGAAATTGGAGAGAGGAGGGCAGGACGGAGGGGTAGGACGGAGGGGGAATAGGGAGAAGGCAGGACAGACGAGAGAGGA
>OCZR010088842.1:0-16559 GCA_900234385.1 Anemonia viridis | reverse complement strand
CCCCAGTCAGCATGTTATAATAGGATATCCTAGACTAGTATGGTAAATGGTTCATATCTAGATGAACCATTACTCATGTCCTATTTAATAATTCGTAAATGGGAGTACATTTGTCTGAACGCTACTGCATGCACGGACTGGTATGTTGAATGAATAATGATAATTGTTTTAAGTCGAGGCTTTTATGGTCATCAATGCAGTAAATGTGAAAAATTTTAAAAACTGACGCAAATTACTTGACTTAAAGAAGGCAGGAAAAGCAGAGTAACTCTGGAGAAGTTTGAATTTCATTGATGCGGATTGAATTTAAGTTCCAAGTTTCAAATATGGTCAAAAACGCTGATTTGCATATATCTGAATGTTCTGAAGCATGTTGATGGTGTTATAAAACTCATGAATAATGAATGAGGAAAACACAATAGAAATCAGGAGGAGGAGGTTGTATATCTGATCCAAAACCGTCCTGATTTGCATAAACTTGAACTCCAATTTTCTAATTATCTTTAAAATTATAGTAGAACATGAATGTATGCACCTAGACCTTTCATAAGTAATTTACAACGGCTCGTGCTTGTATATCTGATACAACACGGCCACTCATATTCTTCGTTTTAACGTGACGTCACATGAGTGAGTAGAACAAAAGGTCCACCAGTCACGGTGGTGGTTTTCTTTTGTCAAGTCCACCAGCAATGGCTGCCTGTCTTTTGTTAAAAATCTCTCCTGGGAATACTTGCACGTTTCGACCACCTCTTGAATTTCTGTAACCATGCAATTGATCGAAGAAGCTGATAAAGATGAATAACTTTAATTTCCACAGGGTTCATCTCCTTCTTTACATCATTACCAAAAATACCGGACATTTTGCTCCGGCAGTATTTTCGACAGCGGTGTTGCGGGGTAATGACAGCGCATGCCTCGTAGTGTCAAATTTCTCATAACAACATGGCGGAGCGTGGTCGAAGAAGCGTTAGAGTTGATTACAGTGCACTAAATAGGCTTTCAACTGCCGATTTTGACATTGTTTCTCAATCAAAACAATTTCTGTAACCATGCAATTGATCGAAGAAGCTGATAAAGATGAATAACTTTAATTTCCACAGGGTTCATCTCCTTCTTTACATCACTACAAAACGGGTGAGAGAGGCTCGCTATACCAATGTGCTAGAGCACGAATATCTAGGTCAAAGCATGATGGGAAACTGAGTCCTTACGCTATTCAGGCTCCTCTTAAAACTCATTTCACCGTTTTTCTTCGGCTTCTGCCAAGAAAACAAAATTATTCAACAGAAAAAAGTAACAGGGCAATATTTTTTTTGTGTTCCATTTTAGCAGGACTCGGGCCCCAGAGTACTTTGTTAGCTTTGATGCACGTTGCCTCTTGTTCATCATTTCCTTCATGATCTTTTTTTAAAAAAAAAAAAGATCCTCCCTCGCGCTCTTTATTTCCTTTTCAAAATTTCATCTTGGTGTTAAATAACTGCTGATGCCGGTTAATATAGGTATGTACATTTCATATAGAATACTATCCGGCTGTAATAGTTGATTAATATTATCGGATAACTAGATACCAATAGAAAATGAGATAAGAGAAGGAATCCCCGGTACCTATCATATCAGCCCTTCGTTCTATTTTTAGAACAAAAGCTATTTTTAGTTTGCTACCAAGCTCATTAATAAATTGTCTTCTTCCACAAAAATAACCTCTCTTGCTATAAAGCTTACCACCAATTTGGATTTTCTGATTCGCCTCTTACAGAAGGTGGTAGTGGGACCTCCCTCATACGATCTGACCAATCATGTTCCGTTCCCAAAATAAATACGAACCTAAAAATAGAACGAAGGGCTGATATGATGGGTTAAGAACCCAGTACCAGGGATTCCTTCTCTTATCTCATTTTCTCTTGTTGATACTTGCCAAGCAGGCATATTGGCATTTTTTCCCCCCATTTGTTATCGTCACATATATTACGTCAAACAACACACAGCGTACTTTAAAACCCAGTGACTCCACTACTTTCATAGCTTGTCACACAGTACCTAACATTGTATGATCTATTTTATGGATACTAGTACTGTTTAATCACTAAACCCGAATAAAAAGGTTGTATTTCCAACGTCATGCTCTATACTGTTGAAAGTACGGACTATTTTTACTAGGCATGCACGTTAGGATGCATCATATTGGGGATATAACTAAGTATCATGATAGACTTATTGGCCCTAAATTTTCTCTTTCGTAATTATTTTATTATATTGCTGGCTTTCACCTACGTCATCATCATTTTCAAAAGAGCAATTCCGTATTATAATCGTTATTCGGATAAACGTGATGTCATTGCGTGACACAGATTCAACCTTCATAACTCGGGAAACAAGCATCAAAATGATTCGAAACGTTTTCCTGTGACTTAAATCACTTATTACTAAAACATATTTCTGAAATGTCTTCATAATGATGTATGGTTTAGATTTTTATTTTGATGACGTCTCATGACATCCAGCAATACCTCTCACGTTTGGGGTGACGTTTTGCCCATTTCGACCGCGTGTCATTCCCTTGAGTATCAAAATGAAACAAAGAATCCTAAGTAACGTGGTCAGAAATGAGCAAAACAAACGCTCAATTTAATAAAGAGGTCTATTGGCGTAACATTAGTTGAAGCTGAGCTGATAGTGTCATATATTGGGGGCATGCATGTATTTATATTGACACGTTGGATATTCCGTATTCGATTGCAAACATTCTTCAGATGTTTGTTTCTCGGTCAGGTTCGGCTAGTAATGGATACCGCCCTGTATATAACTCAGACTCAGAATCAGAATATGTGAAGTCAGATTCATCTTGCATTGCATCATATCCTTCTTCATAGTCGCGCAACAGCTGAACTTTATCTTTACGTTTCTCCTTGCAGAAATCATCGGTGATGTTTTGGAGACTGCGGGAAATCGACTTTGCTTTCATTTTGTATCCTTGGCAGTGACATTGATCAAGGTCTGGCGTAAAGGCCTTGTTCATTTTGGACGCTTTGTGAACCTTGTATGTCTTGGAACGAGACAGGAGATTCGAAAGATCATATCGTAAGGCTTTGAAACATCCCTTGACGGAAGATATCATATTATCTTCATAGTCCTCCTCGTTACAATGCCCGGGAAATGCTTTATAATCTTCACATTCAACAGCAGTATACTTTTGATCCTTGCCATTTTCGTTTTCGTAAGTTATCAGTTGCTCTTTGATTTCGTATTTGTGTTTCTTCGGGAAAAGTTTGGTTTCTTTCAGTTTGGCAAAGCTCTTCCTCAATCGCATATCTGCATAGTCAAGGAACACGGCCAACATTTTATATTCCTCAGGAACGATATCTTTAAAGACATGCACCTCTCGGTACGCCTCGTTCAAGATTGCCAGGAACATGTTTATCAAAATGGTTGCCATCGCCGTCATGAATACAAAGAAATAGATTGGACCCAAGACACCATTAGCGGCTTTTAAAGACTGGTAATCTGTATCGCCGCCAACGAACATTGAGAATTGTGAACGAAAAACGTGCACGATACTCGAGTATGCTGGAACTGTCGGTCCAAATACTAGTATTGCCACTTGGGCAAATGCTAGAAACGCTACTAGGAAAACTGCAGAATACGACATCAATTTCTTGCCGGATTTTGCCATACTTTTGGCCAGCACGCTGATATGTTGGTTAAACTTCAGAATGCGTAATAACTTAATGGTAATTATATAGATAAGAATTGCCATGAGTGCACCTTCTACTTCAGACCACATTACTGCATAGTGGAAGCTGGAAGTCTTGAATGGATTCTTGTGTACTTTGTTGACCAATTGCGTGGCATGATAGCGACGGAATATGGACAGAACAATCGTTGCTATTGCAGTCAATATTTGAGTTATTTCGACCCATGTCCAGGGACATTTAAAATAAGCCCACCGCTGTCTATAAACCTTGATCAGTTCGGCAATAACGAAATAAATAACGATAAGAATAATAACGAGTTCACATATTGCATACAGTGATTGTAGTCCGTGGGATCTTGCACCGTAGAGTGACATTGTCTTGATAGAGGTATATGTGACAGCTCCGCCCATTGGTGGTTTCTCATAAAGGTAAGTCACGGCGCTAAAGAAGCTGCTGGAAGGTTCAAACACCAAAAGCTCAATAAAAATTGCTCTTGTTTTCTCATCAATCCAGGAGTTTGATTGCAAGTTTTCCAAAACCCTCAAGGCAGACCCTTGGGTATATCCTAAATCAGCTATATACCCTCCTCCTCCATACAAATCTGTCTCACCCTGCAATGGCAGGTTATGAAGATCAGTAGCCGTTCGATAGCGCCAAGGACGTGGACAAATTTTCAAGAGTTCATATTCTGAGAGAAAGTTTGTTTCGTTGTCCTTCATAGGAAACCATCCAGGTAAATTATACAAAGTCTTTTCTTCGGCCTTGAATGAATACGGGGGCACACAAGGGTTTAAAGTACTTGTAAAATGGGGATGCAGGTACATTACTGGACAATCATCTGCAAAAGAAAAATATTTCAACAATAAGTTATAATAATTTTACAATATAAGCAAACCTGACAACAAGCCGAAATGTTAGATGCATGTCCGGTTTTTGGCTTCCATCAATTACATGACAAATAATGCAATATTAACATATTTGTACGTCCATGAAATCCGAAAAAACGAATGAAAGGTCTGACTTCTGAAAGTGCTTCAAATTTTGTAACCATAAATATGACTAAACAGTAATTTATTTCAAACCTGTGACTGCTCGCACTTGTCTTAATCTTGGCATACCAACTAAGTACCCGACTCTATTGGAAATGAAGCCCTCCTTGTACTCGAACTCTTTGCCATTGTACCACTCCGCATTGTAAAGCCCTGGGACAAGTGTGTTCTTGGACCAATCCCAAAAGGTTTCCGAGGTTTTTACCTGTAAGTTTAAACATAAAACTTTAGGTATCTGCTAAACATAAAAGTTTAGGTATCTGTTAAGGTATCTGACATAACGACGAGAAGCTCAAACATCAAAGCAAATAAGTACTGATTTTACTTGAGTATGCCGCAAAAGCAACAAATGACTATAATATTATACAGTATTGTGGAAGAGTTATTCTGGCTGATTCAAAAGAATATAATGATGTCTCTCGAGCAAGTCAGATTAATTTGTCGGTTTTTGAAGCTGATGGACTGTCTGATGTGGGTGTTTGTGTTTATTATTTGTTTGTTTGTTTTTGTTGTCACGATGAGCGGCATTCTTTCCATGTATTGACGCAAATGAATTTATTTTACCTTATCAAATTTCTTCAATATATCCTGTAAGTCATTTGTCATCCAGAACCTCCCGACATCACGACTTCCATAACATATAACCATCAGCATCCACACAAACATGAGATAAAAGAAAAGCTCAATCAAGGTCCTAGCCATCATCAAAACTCGCACTCTGTATTGGCGGAACGTCTCCAATTCCTCATGCTTTGGTGACTTTGGCTCCTTTACTTCACCAGCGATTCTGGAATAATCCTTTGCAGCAAAGTCTTTTTCGGTATTTTTATCTTTAGAAGTTTCTTCTTCTGGTGCTTTTCTTATAATAAAAGAAAGCAATGTCGCCACAATGAGGACCTTAATTGGCTGGATGAAGATGACATCTTGTGAAAAAGAGACCAAAATTGATGTAAGCCATTGATTTGAAATCTCTCTTCCCCACATCATGCTGTAAAACAAAGTAAATGCTGCAGATGTCAGAGATGCGAGAATGACAAGCGTCCAAGCAATATATACAACGAAATGTGGTAATCCAGACTTCTTCTTTGCTCCCTCGCCTGATGATTCGTTATCTTGGCTTGGTTTAACAGAATGTTCGTCTTTATGCTTCGCATTCTTGAATAGCATAACTATTAAAATGTTTATTGGAATAACAATAATGCTGCTTTGAATGCCAATCATGATTTGTTTTACGCTGATAAGAAGTGGGCCAAACTTGAAAGAATCCTTGGACTCCTCTCCAAACTGATAGAACATTGCATTTGTAACCATGGCCGTCATAAGGACGCACAGGCAACACGTTGCTCTCTGGACACGTGTAAACGGACTTGTTGGAGGTCTTGTTACCACAGACACCCAAAGATGTCCATCACCTAGTCCTGTCGCTGTTCTGCTGCAGAATTTATTTTTGAATCCGTTGATCTCACTATCAGTAGAAACATAAAGAATTCTGTCAATCTTGCCATCTTCCTTTTCAATTGCAAGCCACTTGTTGCAAATGAAAAACCATTTTGTGTCAGTTTGGATATCACGAACCACGATCTGCCTCAGGAACCACGCCGGATGGTCCCCTGAGTTGTCGTGCCATATTCGGATGTGATTCAAATCACCCAGAGCTTTATTTGTAGGACACAAGAAGACGTTGACACTTCCTCGTCCAAAGAGTTGTTTGTCGCACATCGAATTATAGGATAGCGAAATGGTTCCCGTGTCAGCATCTTCGCCACACATATTCATTGCGATGTTAGAAGTAGTCCCACATCTTCGCCAAATCCCCGTGTAGACTGTGATTTCGTAGCAGTAGCTGTCATCTGTTATTTGGGAGACGGGAATGGCTTGCGTAATCTAAGAAAAATAAGTAAATAAAAATAAACATAATGGTATGATTTCGATAATAGGTGACCATGAACATCACGTCAAAAGGCCGTCGAACACCGTGACGTTTTGACTGTCAGTGAAAACTTCTTCTAGACTGGTTGGTGTGCCCCTTTTATACCTCTTGTTGGATCATCTCCGCTGAGAATGGGTGTCCAGTTCATATTCTGGTTGGTCCTTTGGTGTCCAGCTCCGCTCAGAGTATCTTCTTATCGTCTCATCCGACCATTGGGTTTTTCTATACTAATGTCCCAACTATTAATATTATTAGGGTGGAGTCGCATTTTACCCGGAGTTGTGCGCTTATTATGTTTAAGTGGCAAGAAGTTGTGCGTTTATTTTACTTTTTACCTTTTGCTTATCATTTCTGTCTGCTCTTCTGGCAAATACCACCGAGACGATGTACAGGCAAAATATAGTACATAATGTGGCTAGCACTACAAAGTTCTTGGTCTCGCCGATGTTTGCAAAACCTGCCCACACTTGATCAAAGTCTATTGGATTTGGTGCCACGAAGAAGTCACCACCAAAGGACGACAAATGATTGCAAAGACAAACCAAAGAATTGTTCACTACTCTGTTAGACACCTAAAGAAAAAAAAGTATTTTGATATTTTCAAGGGGTTATAAGTTCCATTCTCCGTTTTGTTTCTAAAACGCGTGCCACGGTTATAGGGGGCTAATCGATTTCTTGTCTTTCTTGCTTGAAATATCTGACCCTTCATTCAATTTCAATTAATAAATCAGGATTAATCTTTTGTGCCCTTTAAAGTTCTTGGGTGAACTCCTGTGGTTTATCAAGTTCAAGAAGCTTAAACGTTGTTAGTCTCTCTGTTTTTTTGTTTGTTTGTTTGTTTGTTTGTTTTTTGTGTTTGTTTGTTTGTTCTTTGTTTGCTTGTTTTGTTACTTACACGGCACCCATAGTTAGTCCACTTTTCCTCAGCTTCTGACCAATATAAACAGGATTTGACAGATACAGATATAGTATAGTTTACATCGGTCATAGGGTCGTACGACGGAATCACTGTTTGTGGTGTTGGTGGAGGAGTAGTTGGTGGATCTTTAAACTCCACACACACTACTGAGCGTTTTTGACGTCCTGTTTCGGAGCAGGATCTTCTTCTTCTCGATTTAACTTCACTGTCCTTTCTTCCGGGAATCCTTACGCCAATGTAATAGACGCCTTGGTACTTAGTCATGTTAGCAGGCACAGCAATCGCATATTTTTCTGTACAGTTTTCCATTGAAGTTTTATTGCAATGTGAAATGTCAGGAACGACTGCTTTGAAATCATAGTTCAACGTGGTTGGTCTTCTTCTATATCCCACGTAGACCTCCAGTTGCTTCCGATTCTCAGGGAGTAGTGTTATATGGAGACCTTTGTTGTCGCTTGTGATGTTTGTGATGTGATATTGCATACTACCGTTAACACTGGGCTTGCAGAAGGTACTAAGAACAGGACCTTCTTCCTGCCCTGGTGGAGTTTTAATAAGCAGTTCTACCTCCTTTTTCAGTCCTTCGATGTTCAGTTTTTTACCTGCATCGTCTTTAAGCTCAATATTTAACACTGATGTTTTTACTTGTTTTGCAGATTTATCCCATCTAAATGGGTTATTCTTTAGAACCAGCATCTGTGAAGTTAAAACAAAAAATATTTGCAGTCTCATACATCACACAAATATTGGGATGGAAGTGTTAATTTTGATACCTGCGTGTCTAAATGCGATGGAGTTGTATTTTGGTTGCCAAATAGAGTTTTGCTGTCTGGAAACATTACACCACCGCCGCCGAGGTCCAGACTTTCTTTTCCAATGTCTTCTATATTTCCTCTTTGAGCAATCATCTCGATCTTTTGAGTAGTGACTCGCACCGGGCTTTCCCCAGGACTTTTGGTTGATAACAGAGTGTCACTTACACTCTCAATTAACTTCATCACTTTTTGGATTCCTTTTTTGCTGTTACTCTAGAAAGAAAACAGCGCATTGTAATGTAATCAGCAATGGAAAATGACGTGTACTAGGTAAAAAGAACAAAACTGATGCCAGGAACTCGAAAGCCTAAGCTTCTGTAATCCCTCTGCATGATTTAGTTTAACTATAGTATCTACTTGGTGCATTCTAATTGTACGGGTTTTTCACCATTAATGGTGCTATATTCTAATTCAAACATTTAGAAAAAACCTTGGGTTTACCTTTTCTTTTTCAGTATCATTGCTATTACCAAAAGGAATTCCTTCTTCATCAGCAAAAGCATCGGCCGAAAAGGAGAAGGTATCTAGGATATTGCCCATACCATGTAGGAGGTTCGTACTTGCTTCATTCATCATGCGTGCTGAGCTTTTTTTAACTTCTATCGGAATCCCATGAAACGCTGCAGCCATGGACTCAAGAACACTCACTGACTTGACCTATGCAGGGGGAAAGTAAAGTAGGATAAAGATAAATGGATAACAGAAAACACAAAGTTTTAATTTGTATTTTTCTTTTAATGAGTTTGGACTACATTATGTTTGTATAAATAACCGGCTCAACGAATATGTTTCCCTCGTTTGCATTTTGTTTTCTAAAACAAAACATCAGACATGCAGCAATTACACAAAAGATGCAAACGTACACGTACACGTAAACGTACACAACAACAACAAGACAACACGAGAATACAACCAGATAACATGCTAATCTAAGGTATGCTTACCTGGGACATCTCTGACAACTCTGTTCCATTTTCTGTGACACCTGCTACAACTGACGCAACTTGAATCAGCTTCTTGATATCTGTAACATTTACTTTTGCCATATGGTTGATCATATTATCCTTTATCTAGGGAGATATGAAAGTAATCATCAGAACCCAATCACCAAATTTATATAAGCTACCGAATTGCTTTGTCAGATGATATATGAAGTCAATATTAATTTCATAGGACTCCTTTTCTTGATTTTATTTGCAGCTTTCTGCCGCCAAACTTCCCTCCGGTTCGGCATTTTAATCACTCAATGTGAATCCTTAAGGTAATGCAATCGTGCATTCGTGCGCATATCATCTGCGCACGCGCTTTCATGGCATGGGCTTCCTGTGCTCAAGCTCTTTCAATATGGCGGATTAGGCTTTTTCACCAACGTGATTTCGTAATTTCCATGAAGCTCCATTATCCTGTTTCCCACGAAAACATAGCCGCAAGCCCCATCTTTGAAAAGATATATCTCCTCAACGAATTCGGTAAACCCCATTTTTTTATTGGATATTTCCACTCTAGCACTCAAAATGAACATATGTGCCAAGTTTTGAAAATCTTTTCAGTGGACAAAAATTGCACGATCGCATTACCAAAAGTTTATTAAGCTGTATCCTTGTAGATGTTTTCAGGTTGATTGAAATAACATATATATCAAACTCATTAAGCAAGGGTTACCCAATTCTTGGCATGCAATCATTCCAATGGGAGTAAAATAACAAAAGCCATGACGGCCATATTGGAAGATATAACAACAGAATTGATTGAAATTCTTTTGTAAAAATCTTCCAACATGGCTGCTATGACGTCTATTGCAAACGAAAAATTCATTCCCTTGGTAAGTGATATATATACTGTTCTACTTTCAGAAGGTATATTGATGTATTATTATTGGTTTACGCGCTGATTACCCCAGTGAGAATACTGACCTTGATCTTATCACCCATAGTCATGTTGGTCACTGCATCACTAGACATCATTGAAAGAACTTCATTGGCCAGGTTTGTCGCTTGCTTGATATTGTTATTTTTCAAGAGCACGCTAAGCCTACTCCTTTCGCCAACTGTGTAATGGTACAACGTTGAGTTCTCTACCTTAATCGGACTGACCTAAATTAAAGACGCATAAACTGAGTCAAGTTTAGAGATTTCCTATCGACTTACCATAAGCATCAGCGGTGATGCCTAATGCTTCTCGTGTCGCGTTTCCATTGATTCGCTCTTTGTTTTCATTTCGTTTTCTTTTGTTTCGCTTTCTTTTTTTTTTCCTTCTTCCTTTCCTTTTTCTCTAATGATTTTTCTCTCACTCGCAAGACTTCGTCCTTAATTCATTTGTACATTTTTGTTGTTGTTGATAGAATTGGATTGGAACTAAGTTTTTTTATGAACAGTGATATATATTATATATATATATCAATTCACAAATATCAATTTACCGATTAACAGTAAATTGTAAGGTGGAAACGCTTCAACATCTGCATTTTTGTTGATACAAAAATGTTTATCAATAGTTGATAAACGGAGTGTAGCTAAATAATCTGTTAATTTTCAATAACTTTTTTTAACATACTTCGGTACGCAAACCTTGATAAGTGTCTAACTTATTAACACTTGACACCCCACGTCACGGATTGAAACTCATGCCCCATAACTTGATTGCACTTTGGAACTTGTTCGGCAAAATCAACAAAGAATAAAGAAGCGGACAAACGACGCGGATTTTCATTTGACGTTACATAAGACGTTAAAAAAAATATATGGCATCATGTGGCGTGGTGATTACACGATAGGCTGACGTATTCGCGCGCTGTGTCGCACGGATGATTACACGGTGCCCTCTCTAATTTTATTCTTTTTTTGAACATTATCGCTTTCTTTGTCAAGTATACTGCACTTTTGTCAATCATTTATCTATAAAAAAGGGAACGGGACAACTTATCAAAAAAATGAGAGACACGGTTTTGACAAGCGATGTGTCGTGAACTTAGAAACGTGATCATAAATCCCGGCTGACCCTGCAACTCGGAGTTTGAAGGGTTTTTTTGCGCTAGAACGCAATGAGTACAAGGTGGTCGGTTGGGTCATCTTTTATTCCTTAACAGAAATTCTGAACAAAAATTCTAAACAGAAAAGTTATGACAAGTGTATACTTCGTGGCAAAATTTATGTTTAAAAAGCAAATATTATGATTTATCAGATCTAGTCTTTAATTACTTTAATAAGCATAAATTATTTTTTTGTGCGCAATCATATTCAGCTTTTTAAAGAACCAGTCTATAAAATAAATCGAGTTCTATTCAACACATTTTATAGGCATTTTGTCACGGTATACACTGCTAAACATAACATACCTTTTTACCTGAAGCAGAAGATGAATAAAGAGGTGTCAACCAAGGCTTACTCTGGTAACAGTATAGAGATTTACATGATAAAGATACCACTAAACATGCATGCAAGTTATGTAATAGACATCAAATAAAGACCGTTGATTGTGATATTAGAAAGAAAGAAACAATGAAAGAAAGGATTAGAAATTGCAGTACTTGATGACAATAAATTGGTCACTTGCCATCATAAGATCCTATCAAAAACACTGCTCAGTTTTCATATGAATAGTGGAAGTATTGTGATTGATCAAATGCAAAAAAATGATACGTAGCAAATTTATATAGCAGCCTTTATTTTAGTTTCATTTTTTCCCATTTAATCAATCTTCATATTTTCATTATTTATATTTCAAAATGCGCATGTTTTTGAGTGAGGATTTTAAAAAC
The DNA here is from genome assembly GCA_900234385.1 of Anemonia viridis. Taxonomy (NCBI): domain Eukaryota; kingdom Metazoa; phylum Cnidaria; class Anthozoa; order Actiniaria; family Actiniidae; genus Anemonia; species Anemonia viridis. The sequence goes on along the minus strand of OCZR010088842.1, from coordinate 4,394 downwards.
ACAATCTTTCAGTAAAAAATGTTATCTTATTTACTTACCTTAACAATAATTTTAACATCACGACCAACTCCAACTGAATCAACGATGAAAACATTCATGGGAAGTTTATAATCGTTATCAGGATATCCAACGGGTAGTTTTGTTGATACATTAGGAGCATGGCTGGATTGTAAGAGCACCTCGACCCCAGACGGCTTTGTAAATTGAAACTTGTAAGTAAGGGGTGGTTCTTCGTCTATCCATCCCGAGCAAGTGAAGTTAAATACTGTTGTAAAAGCTTCTCCAACACGGGCATCCACAGAACATTTACCACCTCGGGGCGCTTCGTTTGCATTGAGAGTGAAATTTGACATCGCAACTGTCCCGGAATTCGATTTGCCAGTGACTTCTAACATGTACTTCACACCAACTTTCAATGTTCCTTTGGATATCGTTATTCTAGAAACGTCTGCTTCTGGTTGTGTAGAGACAAAGTTGATATTCACATACTTCCAGGTGACATTATTCCCTGAAACCTTTTTTTCAATAACTTTCCAAGTATACCTCGGGTGTTCCTGGCATATGATACCCTCACAGCTGGCTTGAAGAATCATGCTTTGTTCTGGTGAGTATTGCCCACAGTTTTGTTTACATCTGAAATAAAAGGAACACAGTTAGTTTTTTTTCTTGAGTAACCAATAGTTCGGGTTTTTTTACGACTTGCATTGATTCATCATTTTTAAAATAATTTGCCAACTCTGCCATTCTATCATTAAACATTTATTGGCTCGATCAACTTAGGATGCAAAAGGATTTTTCAACCTACGAACTGGTAGCATTTCTGGACGAGCATTAAAGAAACAAAGAAGCAAAGAAGCAAAGAAGCAAAGTACTAAAGAAAGAAAGAAGCAAAGAAGCAAAGAAATAAAGAAGCAAAGAAGGAAAGAAGCAAGCAAGCAAGCAAGCAAGCACAGAAGCAAGCAAAGAAGCAAGCAAAGAAGCAAGCAAAGAAGCAAAGAAATAAAGAAGCAAAGAAATAAAGAAGCAAACAAACAAGCAAACAAACAAACTGTATGCCTTTACCGTTCCTGGTACTTACGAGATTTTGACCTTCATTGTTGCTACTTGATCAACTTTGACTGAATGTTTTGCTATTTTGTTCCTTGAGTCCTTTATGGCAACCACAATGATTTGATACTTCAGGCCAGCTTTCATCTTATTGACAGGAAGTTTCAGGATTGGTCCAGACTCATTTATTCTTCCTTTCCCAGTTCCAAAGCATCCTGAATCGCCAATCTTCTCGTTAGGGCCTGGAAGATGTACTAATGGAATACGCGAATGATTGGCAAGATTATGAAGGCCATGTAACTTTTCATCTTTTCGTTTGCAGTACCACTGAAAAGTCATGCCATCAATTGATTTTAATGAAAGGTCTGGATCATAGGACGAAGAGGCACTGGCAACTATAAAGTCATTGTAACCCTTAGCAACAACTTTTGGCCCTTTAATGACTGCACGCAGCGGTGTTTTTTCCACTTTTAAAAAGCCGAAGCCATGATTAAAAAGCCTTGTGTTTGGAATCCCCACTCTTTGCTCCAAGTAGTAAATACCATAGTGGAGTGTTTTTTTGTCTATTTTCAAAGCATTTTCAGATGCACCCTTTGTGATAATTGTCCTGCCTTGAAAATGGTCACTTCCTTCAGGAAGTCTTGATATCGCCCACTCAAATTCTATTGATATGTTATAAGGACAGCCTTTTGTTGACTCTAGACCGATGATTGACGCTACCGTAAAGTCCTCTGATTTGAGTGTTAGGGTTGGATTGTCAATGCTACGTGACAAACTCAGATTGTTATTTGGAGGTCTGCAGTCTTTGCTACCTAAATGACAGGAATTAATAAAGCTATCAGGAAACAAGCTACTTTTTGCCACAGATTTACCCCCTCGAAATGCACACAAACCTTGAAGATCTTGAACCATGAAGAAATTTGGATCTAAACCCAAAACACTGTCATTTGTTAGAAGTCGGTTTGCTGTTTTAATCAAACTTTCTGCCTCTGCTTCAACGGCACCAACCTCAAGCTGGACAATTACACTTCCAGGACTTTTGTAAGATAAATAATGAAAGGGTTAACATATATACATCAATCGTATAATGATCAGTACATGCAGTGCAAATCACGCAGTACATGAAAATTATTAACTATTTCCATTTATATCTACAAGTTGTGCTCCTAGGTTTTACAGGAGGGCTAATTGTTAGCTGAACAATCTAGCAAAGTTTTTCAAACACAATATCTTAAGGTAATGTTCTCGCACTTTCGTGCGCACCAGAAGTTGTTTTCATACTCATGGTGCATTGTGGTGGCCGGTTGCATCTTTTTTTTGTACATTATATTTCGTATTCGTAAATTACGCCAAAATACATTGAATATTTGTTGACACGGAATTTGCTTTGAGTCGGAACCTTGCGTAATGGCATCGTTCTATTTCAATTTTCAATAGGCCCACTAATGCTACTCTATATAGCGTCATTTTTATTATGAACGATCTGAAAGAAGGAGCCAGGGTCAAATACAATCACATATTTACCTGTATCCTTTGACAAGAACAAACAAAAAGTTAGACATTTCGCGAGGAAGCTGCAAAAGTTGATGAATCAAATTTTCGTTAGTAAAGAGGATTACCTTATGTGTAATACATTGACAAATAAGAATCCTTTATGACTTGAGATCAATCGCTCAACCTGGAATACAAGAGTTATGGCATGGGAGAAGCATTGTTAATGATTAGCTTGGTTCATGCAAGGATCGTGCTGGTGCATCAGTCAGAAATTGAAAGTTTTTCATGCAAATATTAGAACAGAAAAAGATGACCTCGCCATCTGTTGCTGCTTGTTTGGTATGTTAATAGTTGCCCCCAATAAGATTAAGACAGCGGCAATAAAGTGGTTGGTCTTCCGGAATAGGTTATTAAAGTTTTTGCATGCTATGGGTTAAGAAGTTGATTGAGAATCAGGAAGTTATTAAAGGGTTGAATGCATGTGGAGGGATTAGCATCTCATGCAATAATGAGCGTTCGATTGATGGATTATGGTCCAGAAAGGTAGATGTGGATCCAATATTAAAGAATGATATGCCTGGCTCGTAAAAACAGCTGAGGTGTACATTTTCTGTTTTCAATTTGGAGGTATCTTAAAAGCTTGCAGCTGAAAACGTAAAGCTAAACCAACTGCCATTAAGTCACTCGATTTTCAACATTTTCATAAAAGACTTTTTAGCAAGCATTGTCGTTAAGAATCTTTTTTTTTTCATTTACATTTGCGAAACAAATTATTGAATAGATATTATACATTTCTTATTTCAGCAACGAATGGATATCAGGTTGGTGATACATTGATATCGAATACCAATGAGTGACGTCAGGGCGGACATCACTATCATCATTATTACAACAATCACTTTCACAATTTGTGTAGGGCTTTTAAAAACCATCGAATGCATATTAAAGGCCTTGGATTGACTAATCTGGCAAATAGGGAAATTCAATTCGCATACAATATACTATGATTTTCAGATCCATACAGAATTCTAGATCTTCTGTCGATCATGATGTGAATGAGGGCATAGTAGAATATAACGTTCATTAGAATTAGGCAGGAGTACAGGTCAAAGGCATGCACGATTAATTCTCGAGATAAAGGTTCTTTGCCAACAAATACCATGTGAAAAAATGTAATTGAAGATCTAACGAGAAATGACCCAGGGGCCATCTATTAGGACTCCAGTCATCGAAAACATGGTATATTGTTTATTTGACTTTAATTTCCAAAGTTCAAAATGAGATTGGTAGGCCCATAACCGTAATATCTTTTTGAACTTTGTCAGTTAAGCAGAAATGGTAAGACTTGGAATATAGTTGAAATAGTCAGAGGGTGTCGGTATTGTAATCAGGTATAAATAACTTCTGTTGCTATTCTATTGATTACTGATTCGACAAGAGTTTAAGGTGCAAGTGCTTTTGGATTAGCATTCAGTGGTCTCGCTTGTTTGATCAGTCGTGTGCAATACTTTCTCTTAGGCAGAAAAAGAAGTGTAACTGACCGTGTCACACATGTGACAAATGTGCCTCCATTATTAATGTGTTCGTGCAAAAAGGACAATACAAATACCTCGGTCTTGATAGAATCCTCTAGTGTTTTGAATCGTAGAGAGCTCGGTGAAAAGAGCTTCTTATGGAACCTTTGGCCCATTAATCGGATCCACAACACGTATGTTTTTTCTTGTAAAAAGCAAGAAAAGAATAAACTTTACTGAATGAAAACTGTTATTAGATATTCGACTTTCACATTAAAAAAAAGTAAAAACAAAACAAAAACAAAACAAAAACAAAAACAAAAAAAAAAAGAAAAAAAA
>OCZR010088525.1:1138-16233 GCA_900234385.1 Anemonia viridis | reverse complement strand
TGTGTACAGTGTGCAGCTGGGCGTGTGTACAGTGTGCAGCTGGGCGTCTGTATGTACAGTGTGCAGCTGGGCGTCTGTATGTACAGTGTGCAGCTGGGCGTATGTACAGTGTGCAGCTGGGCGTATGTACAGTGTGCAGCTGGGTGTATGTACAGGGTGCAGCTGGGTGTATGTATGCACATAATGTGTGATGCATAAACCCCTCACATATGAGAAACCAGCTCCATTTGGAGGATGAAACAAAGGACTTTCAGACTTTCAGTCTCCAGAGAATTACAAGAGGTAATTTATGCATTATAATTTTCTTTATTTCAGGCCATATTAATCAGTATGTGTTTGCAGAGCATTGTGGATGAAATATTAAGGCTCAAAATTGGAAAGCCAATCAAAAGTGCAAAGGTACATCATCAATTCTATAGACACAATAATATTATGTATTTTGGGTACTGGTTGCAACATGTTATATTATTGTACCAGATTGATTTCCTTCACCTTTAGAGCAGCCAGGCCATAGCAAGGCTAAAAAGATTGGGGAGGGGGGAGGTGCACCTAACTCACTAATATTTATATGTTTTGTTTTTATTCAAGAAAAAGAGCAAAACTAAAACTGATCCTAAGTATGAGCGCTGTGATTCTGTCTCATCAACAGCTTCCAATGAAGTAAGTTATTTTGGGTCTTTCTTAGGAGGTATTGTGATCAAGGTTAGGGTTCTTTGTATTGAAGAGTATTGTTTTGTTATAAGTTCTTTGTTCTTGGCTATTGTCTTATGTGTGACTCATGCAACACCAAGAGGAATGTCTTTTACTAACTTGCCTTAACTAGACTTGATACATTGATTTACATATGGTGACTCCATGAGAATATCAAGTCCATCCTTAGCTTGACTTTCAATGTCTTGGGGAACATTCACGTGAGTCACGCCCCTCAGGGTCTTCAAAATGCATTCCTGGAATCATGTTTTTTTCAGTTTTTGACTGGTTTTTCTCCCTCCACAAACCTCAACATGATAAATAAATTTCCAATTTGATCTGGAAGTCATTTGTGTACTACCATTGTTTGCAATGAAGCGTAGACTGGGAAGAGGGTGTCCGTTGGAATTCCTGTGGATGCACGGACACCTGCGGACACCTGCTCACGGAATTCGGAGGGAAAAGTGGGACTGTTCGCAGTCTAGATGAAGCGAGACTCCCAAGACTTCAACATTGTAGTTTACACTGTGCATTAGATGGACGTCAATCATCATTGAATTTTGAATAAAAGACATTTTACAAGATAAAATGAATGAAATAGGTAGAAAATGCAGAAACATAGTTTCTTTAGGAGAAACAATGGGGTGGAAAATAACTTATTTGAGTCGATAGAGAATGATTGACGTCCATTTAATGCACAGTGCAAACTACAATGTTGAAGTCTTGAGAGTTGCGCATCATTGGAATTGATAGTAACAATAGATTTTGCTTTAAATTATATTGATATTGTGCATTTGTAGGGTGAAGAAGAACAAAAGCCTCCTAGTACTCCTTCTGTTCCAAATGCGACCAAGACAACTTCAAGTCCCTCTCCCTCTACAGCACAGAAAAAGAAACCTCAGAAACATACACAGGTTTATTTATTTGTCATAATTCTTTGTCAAGTTTATGGTGATCCCCAAACATTGTGAATCCTCTTCTCTTCCCATTCTTTCATTTCTCATCCACTCTCTTTCCCTTTCTTCTTTCTTTACTTTTCTGCAATCTTCTCTTCCCTTCTTTTTGTTTACTTCACTTTTTTGCATCTTATCTTCATTTCTCCTCATCTTCCATTTACATTTCCCTTGCCACTTCTTCTCTTCCCTTCTCTTGTGTCTTCTCTTCCCTTTCCTTCCATTCATTCATTCCCAACATAACTAACAGCTAAAAATAATGTTTTCATTTTCAGAATTTCAACTATTTGCCTGTTCCTCAGAACCAAGCACCACAAGCAGCAAATACTAAGACGAATAAGGTGTTTGAAGGAATTGGAGATGATGATTTGTAGATAGATGTCTATAAACACACGAGTGGGCTCCCTGTGTACAAACCTACCACAGGTATCCCAAATCTACTTAGCAAACAATCTCAGAACAAGAACAAATACTAGATAAAACTTTCAATGCATGTTACTAGGAAGGTAGTTTCAATATTTGCAGGAATGTGATAAGAATCTAAAGAGTTAACTACCAGTCATTGTTTACAGGGGGGGGACTGAAAAACAAAATCTCCACCTCACTCAATGTAAAAATTGGTAAAAACTCCATTCCAGCCTGCAGCTCTGAGCATTAGCAGATCTAATACAAACATTTCTTAGAGTGCAAACAGTATATTCGTGAAAAATTAGTTTTACTAAATAGTACAATTTTAGAGAAATTCTATTGTTTTCTGTTGTTTACTTATCACTATTTTGTACTATTTAGTAAATTGTATTTCACGGATATAGTGTTTGCACTCTAATATATATTTATGAAATGTACTGCCATAATGTACTGGGCCAGCAAATTTGTTGGCTTAATAACAAACTTGTTTGCAATCACTATTTCACTACTGGCTAAAAACATAAAATCCTGTGAAATTTCAAACATTAAGAGTCCTATTTTTCAGAGGCCAGTATTGTTTGATGATCATATCCAGTAGATTGAGACAGCTTTTATAATATTCATTCAACAATACTCTACATGTTGAGTGTCACAAAATTATATCATAGGGGTATACTAAATTTTTATATTCAAAATCATTTACATTGATCACAATTCATGATCATTGAACACTGAGTCAAATTCTATAAATATTGCACAAAATGAAATAGATTGAGTGTACACAATAAACCACTGAAAAGTACTTTCAACAAGAAAACCAAAGGATTTTGCACTATTTTAAAATGCTTACAGCTTGAATTCTTTTTATTTGGTTTGTTGTCTTCACTGTCCAAGTAAAGCTGGAATAGACAGCATGGTAAACAAATTGAGATTATGAAACCAGTGCCTTACAGCTGTACTTGTGTCATAAGAAAACAACAATATATAGTCAAGTTGGCCATCCAAATGAATGGTCGTACGAAATCTTTAATGTAATAAGACTGGTCAGTCAATGGATGCAGAAAGAATAAACTGTTTATAGATACAATAAACATCACGATACAGAGCTGTTATTTTTGGTTCACAATTTAGTGAGGAAACCCCTTTTGTAAGTGCAAATCATTGACAAGGCAGTAATTTGTGTTCATTTATGAGGATTTTAATGGATGTGGCTATTGCCTAGAAAGGCATTACTTAGCATCCATTTCAGTTTTTACCTCACCCATTTCCCCAAACCCACCCCCCATGAAAAGCACCCGAGGGTGATGAGCTCCCCTTGTTAAACAAAGTCTTCATTCATTAATAATTCATCTATCCATCTTATCAACTGTGGTGTTGGGAAGTATTGCATCAATCCATCTGAAAACAGTTCCTTTCAAAAAACCGTTGAAAGCATTCAAAATAATTCATTTTCTGGCACAAAACCACACATTCCCTATCACAAAAGTGTATTTTTTTATTTTCAATAATAACAGACTACTGTACTTTGTAATACACACTGTATGTTAGCTAAGAAATAATTGTAAAACCTCAAGCAAGACTTTATTTTACACTATAACTAATAACCCTCTTTATTAGTATATCACATGAAAGATGTATTTTATGGTGATCTGCAAAATGGAGTAACAAAATTGTGTACATACTGGATGATATTGATCTGGTAATGTTATACATTCAAGTAGTGTACAGATCAAGCATGGAGCAGTGCTTAGAAGTTCCTATCATATCAAAAGTACTACTGCATTTATAATTCCTCTTTCTTCTTGTCTCCTTCATCATCTAAATCTACATCCGACAGATCAATATCCTCTTCAACTGGTAGCTGCCCATCTTTGCCATCCCAAGCCTCAACAGTGGAAATTTCAGGTAAAGAATCACCTCTGAGAGCAGCAGTAGAACCTCGTCCAACAGCCACAGTCCTTAAGAACTCATCAATACCAGTGCGGTCAAAAGATCCACGCAGTGTGGCAAACTTCTTCTTGCGTGCATTCACAGCAACAAGGGCGGGGTAACCAAATCCTCCAATTTCGAAAGATTCTTCCAGTTTTGGTTGAGCACCAGCTTCAGACCAAAGCCACCCCCATAAATTTTTCTTGTATTTTTCACCCAATTCCTTCAGCACAGAGAGATACTTGTTTCTTCCCTCAGCACCAGAATCAAGAATATGAGGCAGGAATGAGATAACACACAGTGGTTTGTCATTACAGTTGCTAGTCAGGACCTTAGTATCCAGTGCCTGTACAATCTCTGGAGGTTCAATAGAGGCTGCCATCTTGTCAAGAGCATACTGAACAATGTCAGACGCTGTTCTTCCTCCTTGATAATCCTCAACACTATGGGAGTCTTTGACTCCAGCAGCAAACACCTTGATGGTTGGGTAACCTTGGACTTGATATCTGCTTGCTGTAACGGTTTGTACAGTGGCATCAACAGCACCAACCTTGACCTTACCTTCCAGTTCAGAAGCAGCCTTGGCCCATTCTGGTGCCAACCGTTGGCAGTGACCACACCATGGAGCGAAAAATTCCACAAGCCACAGATCTTTACTGTTTAGAACTTCTTTTTCAAAGTTGGAGTCTGTCAGTTCAACTACAGCATTTTTGCCGCTACCACCACTTCCTCCACCCTGAAATTATAATATTCACAATTGTGTCAAATCAAATTCCAACCACGTTTTTCAGTTTTTATAAGACACATCTTTCAAAACCCCAAATTGTCAGTAATAATATTATATTGAAGATTAAGTAATAAATTTCAGATGATGAATCCATCCTCAAATGCATCAGTCAGATGCTACAGGAATGATTTATGGCGTACATGGTGAGTTGTAATTTTGAGTTCATTATAGTCTAATAAAACCATGAATACCCCAAATATATCTGGAATGTTTACTCTTTTCTGACCAATAATTATTACATGTGAAAGCTGTGAATTACTAAAGATCACTATCACTGAATTAGACAAATTATTTTCAAAGTGTTTGTTATCGTTTACATACAGAAAAACCAGTAATAGCCTTATAGATGCAAATATTCTTTGTTTATAAACAAATTTATACACTTAAAAGCTAGTTTGGTGATAACAATCTTTAGTGGCTAAGTACTTCTAGTATACAATTATTGGTGAGAAAACATTCATACTACTTAATATCCTAGACATATTTTAGGTGTTCCCAGTTTCATTAGCTTGACTGAAATATCAGTAACAGTCAGGGGGGGGGGTACTCACCTGTTTGCCTCCACCTGAACTGCGTCCACCTCCTGACAACCTCTGTGAGACGGCTTCTTTGGCAGCACTCATGGCTGAATCAACAATACCCTGGGCAGTACGAGGACCTGCATGGATAAAGTGTTTAATGTAATATAAGCAAAACCATAAGCATCTCATCTCTATTGTATTTCCCTATTGGTGAACTACCTGTCTCTACAATGGGGATTTTGCACACCTTGCGTGACATTTCGAATATTTCTTATCTGGTCCTGAAAATATCATAGCTGGAAAGAGCATCCTAAACTTAGTAAATTTTGAAATTTTGAGGGAAATCCAATAATTACGGATGAAGTTATGAATTTTAAAAATTGACCTTTTTTATAAGGAAATGTATTTGGTGGGCAACAGCTTGCCAACCAAGACGCTTTTCCATACATTTCTTTATAGAAAAGGTCATCTTTCAAAATTCATAACTTCATCTGTATATATTGGATTTCCCTCAAAATTTCAAAATTTACTAATTTGTGGATGCTCTTTCCAGCTATGATATTTTTGGGAATAGAGAAGCAATATTTGAAATGTCACGCAAGGTGTGCAAAATCCCCATTGGGGGAGATGGACTGGTACCTTCCACAGGATGCCCAGAGAAGAAAAGACAATGATAGATGCAGAGACATATGACATTATTTGTTTAGTCAAGCAGCTAATCCTGGACATTGCACATACCATTATAATCTTTAGGTGAATTTTTATTAGCTCCAAATATCTGGAAATCAAAGAATATAAACATGTAAGCAATGGTGGAAGTTCAAATTTATACTTAAACTGATTCAAAGACTTTTATCAGCCATTTCTCACTTGAGTCTCCAACAGACTGTAGTTTATTCTAACCTTAATAGTAGGGAATCCTCTGATACCATATGGACCACCAACAGACTGATGAACATCCATATCTACAGCACCAACCTTGACTACTCCCTACAGGATAAAACAACCAACCATCAGTAATCTTCCATCACTGACAAGTTACTAGTTTGGACTGCATGGTTGTATTGAACACACCAAGTGAAGATAGAAGAAGGAAAAAACATTTGGAGCCATCTAGTCCACAATCTTTCATTGGAGTAATAATGATTGATGATCAACACCATTTGATTGCTTGGCAACCATGTGATTAAGGGTAATCATAGTATATTATGACTCATCTTTACCTTGAGTGCCGAGGCAGCTTTGGACCATTCTGGAGCTAGAGCCTTACAATGCCCACACCTGAACAAAACAGAACCAACTACATGAATAACTACAGAATACCCTGGAACAAGTTTTAGATGTACACATAAAGAAACTCCACCAGACTTTTTGGCATTAATTAAAGCCAATGTAAGCTTAAAAATATTGACTAGAAATAATGAAAGGTATAGTCCACATATTCATATTATTAAGCTTGTACAATAGAAAGTACAATAAATATTTACGCTGTATTGTGACAAAGCATCGCGAAGATCAAATCACATCTTCCAGCCTGGCAATTATCATAATGAGTACACGTAAACCTTCTTGAAAACGAGTTTTAAGGTCACTAATAATTAATTACAAGGCTGTATTCAACAGTCTAATGCCACCTCATGTTGCAAAAAAACTTTTCACGCAACAATAAAAAAAGCCGTCGAAGTTTAAAAATAAGAAAGTTCATTAATAAAACAAAACATGTGGATCATTTGTATGGCTTTTTCCTTCTGGAATAAAATAGTAAACCATTCTATTGAAGAAAGTTGTGAAAACTTGCCAAGCAAAAAGAAACCACAAATAAACTAAACTAAACCAGACTCACCAAGGTGCATAGAATTCTACCATCCAAACAGAATCGTCATTTAAAACTCTGTTATTGAAGTTATTAGCTGTTAGTTCTACAACATCTGAGCTTGGACCATACAAGGCATTAGACAAGGCCACTAATGACACTAGATATACACCTGAAATGTCCACGAATAATATCTCTGATTAGTATTAAAAAAATGGTGAGTTGAAGAGGAATGATTGGAGGAAAAGTGGTGCAATTTTCTCACCGTAAATAAGTTGCATTTCTTACTAAAGAGGATTATAAACACGTAGTATAAGAAGAATAATGTACAGTGACTGGACAACAAGTAAAGAGTGAATGTTCAATGCACCTAACATCGAATAAAGCGACCCTTTCGTGTCTCGCTCTGATTGGTTCAAACAAGAGTGTTTTTGGTGGAGAATCTACTGGAATAATAACGTGGGCTCAGAAAAGAGCTCAGTTGAATACACTAATAGTGGACTTTACGATATAATGTACCAAGTTAATGGACTCGTATAGGTTGAGATATAACGGACAATTACTTGATAATAGGGAACATTAATTTTACTAAATAAACAATGAACTTAAAACATTTTATTTTTGCTTTAGGAATTGAAGATTTTATTTTTGCTTATTATCTAAATATTCTTTAAAAAACATCAGGATATCAAACAAGATTAAAATGACATTTTTCACAGGAATTTTCAATTCACACTTTTTTACGAAATATATAATTATGTATTTTTTGGTGAAAAAAATCATACATTAGATAAAGTTTTCTTGGGATATTTTATTTATTTTTATTTTCTTTCTGTGCTACTCATAAATATTTCATGAAGGCAGGATTGAATGAGCGCGCATTGTGTTGTGGGTAGCTATCAATTCCACCCTCGTGTTTAGTTCGTTTTGCACTCAGCATGTTTTATCGCTACTAAAAATGTCAACATTAAATTTCTTCATTTTTCTCGAGGTTCATCCAACGTAGAGTCGATGGAGAACACCTCAAGGTTTCTCCTAGTCCTAGGTGGTTTGAAATATCGAATAACTGTAGTGAAATAGCCTTGTTTTGGTGGTTGTTTTGAGATTACTTGATCTTGCTCGAGTATCATGTCGAACCAAGGTTCTCCTCAAAAGAAAATCATTTTCGAAATTGGAACGAGATTGGAAGCTCAGGATTTCACTAAGAACTGGTAAGCATAACCATCGTTGGTTTGTTATGCGAGAGAAGTATTGTATTTCTGTATTTATAGTATTGTGTTTTTGCTAACTGAGAAGTGTTCTGGGTATTCCAGGCGGCAACTTCAAAATAATGTATTCACGACTTGCCAACATTAGATGTTGTAAATTGAATGACCACAGGATTATCGAGATCCAAACTTTAAAAACACTTTGGGATTTAACATTTTTGAGTCTAATGAAAGGATAATTCATGGTATGTTTTGATCGTAAGTTCGAATAACAACTCTCCTATCGAATGTTGATTGCGATATCTTAAACAAATAATCTGTAGAACGAAATTTAATATTTTTTGGACTCGTTTTTGTACCCTGACCATCTCTTATGTAATATTCGCGAATTTTGGCCTTTTTTAAGCCATAAAGTTAAAAGAAAAATGTTATGTTTGGGCTGAGTTTTCTTGTATATTTGTTATTATTATTTTGCTATTCAAAACTAAAAGCACTTCGATCTCTACCTTGTGATAATTGTTTTTTCTTTTCACTCCAGATGTCGTCATCAGTGTAAATAACATCTGTAGTAATAGGAATATTGAGGACCATCTCATCAATCTATCTGGATAAGATTGAACAATAACAGTGTGTGTGCTCAGTTTCTAATGTATATTATTACTGTCACTTGGCGTCAATCAGATATGATATAATGGCAGTATGAAATGAGTTCTCAGTGGCTGATCTAAGATGAAAGAGTAGATGCTTTTAATTATTTCTTCAAGGAGATGTTTCATGGTCAAACAATAAATTAGAGATTCGTTAATGTTGCTGGCATAACAAAGAAAATCCACTCTCTTTGTCTTTCACTCTTTTCGCAAAATCCATAGACTGTACAATTTATAACACAAAAATATTGAAAGTTTCATTTCTCACCAAACTTCTTGACTGATAATTGATAAAAGGGGTCTGGTGATCTATCTGGTGTGTTTGTTTTATGTTATAAAAGGGGTCTGGTGTGTTTGCTTTATAGAGTTTTTAGTACCTGTACTGATAATCTATATGTGAGTTAAGCTATTGAAAGTAACTGTAAATCCTAAGGAATAATTACGTATGGAGTACCCTGCAACTTCATAGTCAGTTGTCAAAGAGCAAGTCATACAAGGATAGCCCATAATTATATACTATGACTGAATTGTGAGGTATTCTATCCTCACCTGCTTATCTATAATATTTACTGTGTACGTCCTCAAAGAAATTTCACCAGCATATGCTTGTGCTTATGCGCTAGTAGCAGGGGTTTCAATAATATTTGAAGTAGAGGGATCGACAAGATTTGAATTTAGGGATCTGTGTCCACAAATTTAACTTCTTATTCATTGAGATTTATTCATGAAATAGCACTGAGGAAGTATAAAGTTGAGTACCTGGCAATAAGTGCCAGTAGTTGCCTTGTATTGAAACCTCTGTTCAGGTCCACCAGTCTTATATTACATAGGTCTATACTGTATATTGCATGGGGAGTATTAATGACAGGCAATCAGCAATGGAGCTACTGTACTGTCCATGTCAGAGGTGTGTGTGTTGATCTATTGTACTAGGAGATCTTAGGGTCAAGAAGATGTGTGTGTGTGTGTTGATCTATTGTACTAGGAGATCTTAGGGTCAAGAAGATGTGTTTTAGTGTTTAATAGAGCCAGGTTCTGCCAATATTTCATCCACAAAGTGGTGATTTTGATCATCATTTGTTCTTTTGAAAAAGGGGAAGCAATAATATGCGTCATCATGATGAAAGGGGAACAGAAATATTCTGACTGGCAAATTACCAAGTGATGGATCGTATCCCAGTGTTGACCAATTCACACTTTTTAATGTGTTAAGCCCTATATCATAAATCTATCAGCTTATTTGAATTTTTCATATGACTCTGTCTTGTATATACACCTATTTTAATTAAAGCTCAATCTGAGACCAATAGGATTGAGGGAGTTTATTACATTACAAATTAATTGTAAGTTATAATCATGCCTGAATATTAATACTTACTTCTGACATACTGTACTATGACAATGCATTCGCAATTTAATGAACTCCCACAATAGCTGTTATTACAGTTGTATGTAAATAAGATGCTAATGAACCGTAAAGCATTGTATCGACCCGATAGCCTCACTTGGATGATCTTTAAAACAAAAGGTTTTCTCATTTGCATACAACTGTAATAACAGCTATTCCTATCGGCCTCAGATTGACCTTTTTTCATTATCAACTTTATTTGAAATAGGTGTATACCAATCAGTAGAAGATACAGTAGTAATGAGTTTGGTTATTATAAAATAGATAAGAATCCATGTCTTGTGGCTAAGTATTGATTGATGACTTTTGATTCTTGTTACAGGTACCCTGCCCGAATATGCCGTGTTGATGAGGCAGGTAAAAAAGTGTCAATTCATTTTGAAGGCTGGAATCATCGTTTTGATGAATGGATAGCATTTGATAGTGAACGACTGAGACCCAGTACCCGTGCTGCTGAAAGTAAAGATGACAAAGGAGAGAAGACAGCCCATGCACAGGTATGTTAATCAACTTTCTATTTTATCCCATTGCAATCTGGGAGACAAAATGAGAATCTTATCATCCTAGAAAATTATATTTATCCTTTTGTCCTCCAAATTGAAGTAATGAGTGATATTTCTTTGTGTAATCAAGGAGAAATGTAGTATTTTCTGAATGCTAAGAGACTGTCATTAACTATTGAACTTATATCTTTTATCGTAATTCAATAACAAGCTGTTTTGCCATCCATCGATATGATGTAGTTTAAGTTGTTATTATGTACATGTATTATGTGAAGTTCTAATTTAACTTACCCTGTCATTAATTATTTAATGATTTCGTGTTTGATATTTTCATATTTTCACCAAAGTAAAAACTTCTTTACAAACAATTTTTCATTGATTCAGTGTTAGGTTTGATCTGCATTTCATCAAGGGTACATGCATGTATCTCATTTCTTTCATGCTAGTTAGATCATTATATTTCACTGTGTATCAGGTATTTTGGTCAAGACTTGAATTTTTTTTGCCTGTTTTGATAACCACCAGATTGAATAAAACAACGTGATATCCCTGTATTTTATTTCATACTCGCTCTCATGAGTAAATGCAAAACAATGAATGTAAATTTGAACATTGTGTTATAGTGAAAGGATTACAGTGTGGCTGCTATAACCTGCCCTTAGACAGGGAGAACCAATGAAAATGTCAAATCAAACCAATGCATTCCAACTTTGGCTAGTCAAGACTCTCGGAGACCAGTATAAAACAATAGCATGTCAACATTGGATTTCCAAACTATTTCTATTCCCATGAGAAAAAGATGATCCTGTAGACAAGTCTTGTTGTCTAGGTTTTTGATTGTCACAACATGCCGAAGTACGAATGTATTGTTTTCATTCTTCATTTTGGTTTGTTCTTTCTGTCTAAGTTGGCCTAGTGGTTATACTGTAGTTTATTCACACTGTAAAAGTTTCTGACCTTGTGAATGTATTGTGAGTTCACTGTTCTAATGTGATATTTTGTCAACACTTGTAAAAATAGGCTTCATCTCTGTACAACCAATGGGACATAGAGTAGAATTAATAGAGTAGATGCTATAGTCTGAGTAGAATTAGTTCAAAAACTCGCCATATTTACAGTAAACCTAATGATTGTGAAGTGTATTCACATCCCTCCATAGCCATTTCTTATTTGCTCAAGCTGTAATTTATTATTCTATGGTACAGTGACTGCACACAGCTGTTATATAGTTTAAAGCTATTAATATTTATTATTAAAATCCTTTGTGAATAATAATAATAATGATAATTTGAGTTCTTGGTCATTATTTATTATATAGATATTAGAAATGAAATGTGATGTTAGCTATAATAGAATAATATGTTACAACCAAGATAAGCATATACAAGTCACAGGCTGCTGTATAATAAGCTCTAGATATATAATAAATTCTATGATATTGTCATTTTTTACCAGCTTTTAAAATTTACTGTGAAAATTAGAAAAAAATGGATACGATACCATAATATTAATTTATATTCACCTATTAGTCTAAGTCCAGAGTATCATTTCATGTGTGTCTAACTTTTAAGAGTTTTGGTTTTGTGATTGAAATGAATCTATTTGACCAAGAAAATCCATGTTAAATTTGAATACAAAACAAGGATGATTCTGTATTAATTTTTTTAATTTTAGTTGTTCTAGTTTACAAATTTGTTTTTCATCATCTGATCTAGGTATTTAGTATGTCAGTTGTTATATGTAAATCAAGGCTTTTAAAAATTATCGGGCAAGCAATTCCTGTAGATTACTTTTAGTATAGTACTTACAGTAGTAAGTTCTTGGAAATAAAAGAAGATTGTGTTACCAATACCAATTTGTGAGTTATGTACAAGCACATACCGGTATCTTACATAACACATGGCTTTATGATATAGTTTTACAAGGGCAAATCCAGGGGGGTGCATTAGGCTGGCTACCTGCCTTTGGAATTGAAAACTGATGGTTTTATAGTTAGGTAATAATTAACAGTCCCCCCTTGAATTTTTCTGGATCTGCCACTGTGTTGTATGTGTTTTTTAATATGTACCTTTATAATAATATTATGTACTTGTGTTTTTATTGCATATGCTTGTTGCTGTGCCGTGCTGTGCTACTCATCTTGTAGCAGGAAGTTCAGATTACCAAGGTTAATATTTAACATGTACAGTACTTTGAAGCTGAGTGACTTGGATTGATGTTAGCACCATGATGATTAATTTATGACAGAACAACAATACACCTGTTGCTACATCTATAGCAATTATTGCACAATATTTATGATTTACATGGGGGGAGGGGGTGTTTCTGATACAGAAGAGTTTGGTGATTGTTAATGTTATATGATATTTACAGTATAAAGTATTCATTGTCTTTAATGAATACTGTACATGTAACACATACCTTTACAGTAATTCTACATTATTGATATGATTAATGTGAGATATACATTAGTATGGTGAATACATTACATAGCTTACAGTGACAGTATATCCATATTAAAGTTATTGTACATTATTATACATTTATATGTTTAATATGTAGCAGGCATGATTATGTATCCCTATAATGTACATACATGCACCATTATCTACCATATATATTGTACATCATTGTGTAATGGTATGTTCTTGTATGTAATGCACCATGCCATTCTCAAAATTTGTTAATTTTGAAAACTTGTGTATTTTACAACCACCACACACACCATTTACAACACTCAACTCACATGTTGATTTTTACTTATTATTTTGCTTATTATCAAGTACCTGTGCAATAATTGTATAATTTTTCCTCAACTTGTGTTTATTTCTTCTTCAGGATTGGAAAGTTGGTGATCGTGTTCTGGCCAAGTGGGTTGACGGCAAATTCTATCCTGCCAAGATAACAAAGAAAAATGATGGTGGTAAAGGAATAAACTCTTTGTTTGCTTCTTATCTCAAAACAGATATTTTTTTTCTATTGCTGACAAATTTAATACTTTACAGATACACATATACAAAAAAAAAAGTATTCACAATTCATGAGTGCTGACCAATAAGAACAACACCCTGGATATAAATAACTATTATGTACAATTCATGAGTGCTGCTCTAGAGAGAGTTTTAAAGTGCTTACTTTTGATTAAATAAACCACCAATGTGCAGACATACTGTAATGTGATTTTGTACCCCAGTGTACCCTGTCTACCAGGGTCTTGATTTATTGGCAGCAGTCTATTGCCCATTTACCTGTCCTGATTTTTGATATTATGGATACTATAATTATTGTTTTCTACTCGTAGGTGTATATGAGGTGTTGTTTTATGATGGCGTCAAGAAGAATATTTCAAAAATGAACCTTAAATCTGATAACAGGGTGAGTAGATGTGAGACCATCAAATATGGTAACTGTATGAATGAATGAATGAGTGAATGAAAACATATTAAAATAATCTAATAAATAAATAAACGGACAGAAGGAAAAATAATAAAGAATTTGAAGAAATATTAAATCAATGAATGGATGAAAAGGGGAATAGACAAAGGAAATGAAGGAATGGACTGACTATAGTGGCGAGAGATATGAACCAGGTTCAAAGATGATGTTTAGCAATGCAAATCACCACAATGCCTGATGAGAAGAACTGGTGGAATATCACCAAATATACAAGCATTCTGATGGGCTGTATCATCAATGGTGTGACAAAATCTCTCAACTATATGCTCATCTCTTCCCCTTTCATAAATTCTTCTTTTTTTACATTGTAACAGAAAATTCAAGCTTTACCAGTAAGTAAAGAAAGTCTGACACAAAAGTCAGAAAGAATGCAGAGAAAAACCCAGTTAGCCAATGCCAGGGCTGAGAGGGCCAGGAAAAGAAGCAAAGAACTAGCAGATAATACTCCTGTGGGGGGAACTCTGAAGAAAAAAGAGAAACACAAGAAACAAAAGCTTAGGTAAGGACTGCTTTTGTCACTCATACAGTATCTAGATCATTGAAGATGGAAATATTTACACTTTTATGTATTGTTTAATGTGTGTATGACAGTGTGGTGGGAGGAGGGGGGGACAGGAGTGAATGCTCCCTCTTTTTAATGGGATCAAGGAAGGAATATATCATGTGATAATGTACACTGTACCCTTTCCTCTCACCTCCATACTCAGCATCACATGTGAGTGAGTTTGTTAGGTCAGGTCTGTCCCTTGTTTTGAGGGGTTGGATTCCCAGA
>OCZR010088332.1:4501-15029 GCA_900234385.1 Anemonia viridis | reverse complement strand
GTAGGGCCGGGGGGGCAAAGTAAGTGACTGCTCCCCATTCTCCCTGGCCCCGCCCCCGCCCCCCTTCTCTCTCTGATCGTCACCACGCCACTTCCGTTATACTTCACGGAGACGTTCTGGCTAGCGTTTTTATCGCAAAGAAGGGTCGAGCGGATACTTGCTGGCCTTTTTATATGGTCTCAGGTGATACCTCGTGTATATTTGTGACTTTATCGCCTCTCAGTTCCCGTGGAATATTCAAACCCGATTTGAATAGGACGTTTTCATGATGCCGTCATTTGACCTTCTCTACCAGAATGCTTTGTACATTTTCTTTCTAATTCAAATTTGTATTTCCTCTTGAGAATAGTAAGATAAAAGGTGCTAATGAACTGAACAAAAGAAAGCGTGCAAGGGGTTCTGGTAGTAGAGGTTAATGACGCCATCATGCAAATGTCCTATTCTAATAATGAAAGAGTTTCTAATATACTAGAGTCCAGCCCATTTCTCTCGTAGAGATTTCCGATTTTAGCAACTCCCTTAGAATACATTTTATTGTTGAAAATTGATTTTTACGCACAATACTCTCCGAGTTTGTAGAATACATTTAATAGGCCTTTCCCAAGATACGGTCAGATGCACAGGATTCCCGGATGTACTTGCCAACAGCCGCTACCTTATTGGACGATAAAACAATCAAAGACTCTAAGGTGCTAGTGAGCCAAGAAGCTTATTGTTAAATTAGCGCTCTGTTGTTGAAACATCCAATAAAATCTATGTCGGCAAGTGCTACGAAACTTCATATCCCGATAGTATGTAACCAGACTGAGGTTTTGGAAAGTACATCCGGGAATGTTTGTGCAGTTGCCGTACCTTGGGAAAGGTCTATTATCTTAAGGAAAATGCAATCAATTGTTCAAGAGATACATACCTTTTCAGTGCATGCTTTGATGATCTCTGGAGTAAAATGAGGAATCTGCTTCAGGTACGAATCCTTGCTCCACATTGCTTGGGTTACCTGTGGATAAACATCAAGACCGACATCAAATTCTTTCCAATTCTTCTTCTAACTACTGATTTATGAAGATGTACATTTGAGTGAATTAACACTGACTACTAAGGTAATGATACCAAAGAATAAAAAGTGTGGATATTGATTTTGAGACCATTAAAAAAGAGTTTCCATTCTCAATATTTGGGCATTGTAGAGTTTTTTTGGGAAATTGTGTACTTTATGACCAGCCAACACGTGTCGGTCAACCGTCGGTCAATCATCGGCCGACTTTTGGACAACTGTTGACAAATAGTATTTTAGCATACCAATTTCAAAACCAAAAGGAATGACATTCTGGCTCAGCTATGGTGTCCCTCTTAGAGAGGTGTCCGTCTTAGAGAGAGTTTTTATACAGTGAAACAACGGCTGTTTCAAACTCCTGCAATGAAGTATGATTTAGCTTATGTTTCGTGTATACGAGATGTATCGGTGGTACTTACCATTTGGGCAAGTTCCATAGCAGCAAGTGCAGGAGAAAGCCATCCATTACTACTGAGAACGTCTACACAAGCTTGGATAAGACGCATTGCCTGTATGAATTATAACAATATTACATTGTACAATATTACATTATCAAGCTGGTTAGAGCTGCACTTCAGGATCATGCAAGGAATCCAGTCAACTCGCTCACCAACCAACTCGCCTACACATAAGATGGAGTTCATAAGTATGCAAGTTGGTTTTTCTTCAGTGTAACTTACCAAAACTCAAAATTCTCAAAATAAGTAAAACAGAGAGTAAGACAGATTAATGTTTGGACAGTTTTTTAAAGAAGATTTTATGCAATTGTGAATTTGTAAAAGTTTAGTGTCCCAAATTCACAGAGATGTACTGTAATGAAGGACATGGTGAGAAACGTCTATTAAAAAAAACGCTTTCACGTGACATTCAATTGTGTTTTTGAGTAAATTAAACATTGTAAGTTCACTTAATTTTGTAGTAAAATGAAACAAATCAAGATAGCTTAATCCAGAAGAAGAAGATGAAAACTAAATAACTAGGGTTATGTCATGTAAGGTTCAGATCTCTAGGATTGCAGCCATTTAGGGAACATCTCTGGCGAGAACATCTTCCTACAGTTTCCTCTACTAACTATGATCTTCCCAGCTGGGCGGAGATGTACAAATCATGAAATAAAAGAAACTAGGAGAGCTAATACCAAGACCTGTTTTGAGAATTCTTAGTTTCGGTAAGTTACAATCATGTTGGTTTTATGACACTTACCTTGCCAAGGATCATCTCAGTGTCTGACTGTAGTTCAGGTGATAATTGCATGCGGGATAGATGAGCCTGGATGAGCAGGTTTGTTTTGATGTGTGGATCATTGAACTTGGGATTGGATACTTTATGGACAACACGATTTAACAGCTAAAAAGAATAAGAATTGATTGCATTTTTAATTTTAAGAAATTCTTAAATTAAAATTAATTTACAAAACATGTTTTGGCAGCTGTGTGCCCACATTAGTTTAAAGGGACATAGCCAACCATTATGCTTCCCGGCCGTAAATCGATTTTCTCACATACAGAAAATAAGCCATCTTGAATAATCATCCACCGAATCCGTTTCCATCCACTACAAATTTAGACAAAATAGTAATATTTTGGATCGTGAGTATTATAAAATCATCGTATTGCAAGATTTTGGTTGTATTTTTCAAAATCAACGAGTTTTGAAAATATAAATAAATCGTAAGGCATGATGGTTGGCTATGTCCATTAATGATTATCTGATTCATTCATCTGCAAGAAATGAATATATAAGCTATGAGCACATAGCCGAGAGTTAGTATATATAGCTTGCTCCACTACACTTAATTAGATCAGAGACCACTGAATAGGGATTGGTAGGTGTCAACATGAGTTTTTGTGAATTATTGCAATATTAGATTTACAATTCAATACCATAAAAGCAACTATGTATTTCCATCATATGGACGAGCATACAGCTTCCCACAAATCTTCAAATTCTCAGACTGTGCATTTTAGATCTCCCGTTACAATTGCCCTATTTCACTATGACGTCACAGGTTGTTTACATGGACAAGAATGATAGGAATTTAGGTGAAATTTTCCTTCGTTCGGGATATTTAGTGTAATATGTATCTGTTTCACCTTTCATCATCTTATTGACCTAATTTTATTGTGATTTCATTCGTTTTGCTGCTATGTTGACCCCTCTGGAGACCATGATCCTTAGCGTTAAAACAATAGATTGTTTTGATGTGATGTCATAGTGAAATAGGCCAATTGAAATCGTGGAAATAGTTGTATTAAGATGCATTACCTGTTTTAAGGTTGCTTCCTCGTGATGGCGGATGGGAAGGCCTTCATACTCAAAGGCTGATGCAATGATCTCAATCAGACCACGCAGTTTCGTCTTGGCATTCAAAGACACGCTGAACAATTCTAATGATCAAAACATGTGTGTTAAATTTGCAACAATCATTTAGTCTTTGAAAATGTTTGTATCAGCTTCATTGTCTTACTTTAACATGAATATCAGAGGAGGGTCCAGGGTCCTGTCCCATGATGAGACAACAAAAATAGATATCATAGGAAATGCCATTCTTATATATATTTTATAAGAGCTTTCAAATCTTTTGGTTGCAAAGTGAATGAGTATAATTGGCCCTTGTATGAATAATAACCCACAATCAAAGTAGTTTTCATTGGCCAAGTAAAATATTACTGTATCTTACCAATAGTTGTGTAATTGATGTAGTAATAGGCGGCGATCATGCCCAGGTTGAGGGGGCTCACATCCATCTCTTCTTCAATATTAAGACACTAAACAGAGTTAAAAACAAAGGAATTTAGTAAGGTCCCATCATAGGTTATTCTCAGAACTGCCTCCCCCCTTCTCCCTCGTGCCCACAACCTACCTTGGACTGTTCCAGATCACTGAGCGTATTTTCCACCAGTTCTGACATTTGATCGGATAAATGACGATGTGTCACACCTGCAAAGACAACATTGCTTGATTGGGGGTCTAATATGCAAATTAAAGGGAACCAATGCCCAAAGACTTAGGCCCAGGTCAGATGCCGAAATTCACATGAGCCGAACCTAATAACATCAAAGAAGACCAACTTATCATCCAATGTTTTCAATGAGTTCGGCTCATGTGATATACAGCGTCTGACCTGGGCCTTAGCTAAGCAATGATGCGTGCATGTGGGACAGGATTTGTTGTCCATAATTTACTACACCTAATCTATATAATGTATCTTTTCAACTAGCCTTGTAAATTGTAGTAATTCGGGTTTTGTGTCATTCTGCGGTAAAGGTATGTCCAGGTGAGGTAATCAACAGCATCTTGCTTGTTTTCCATTGTCTTGGTAACAACTTCAGCATTAAAATGATCATGCAGAGAATGGTCGAGATGAGACTGAAACATGAAAACACCTACTAATGAAATGATGTTGATTTGAAATAATGACTTCAACTCAACTAGAGAATTCATGCTTGAATACTCCAGTTTCGATTCAGTTCTCTATTGCTCAGTTTTAGCGACGGTTGTTACATAAAATATTCAGCACGGGGAGCACAAACTGTGAAATATTAAAGCAATGATTTGTATTGTTCATTTGTATGCATTCCTCATCTCAGACCCTGTCCACACGTCTACGTTTGCGTCCGTAAAGGCATACTTTTGTAAACGATTTCTGTCCATCCATACTGGAGTATTACATACTAATTTGAAACATGCTAGGTACAACATTTTGTTCCGATCCAATTACCTCAATTGGCAAAGGTTCATACAGAAACTTCTTGAAGAACTCTTTCTTTGATGTTTGACAGAGAATGACAGCCTTGCCTGAATCATCTAGTAAAGGTCTGTTAGCATGACCTATCATGTGAAGGACATCTGTAATAGGATAGTCCACGTAGCTAGATAACAAAACAACAACAACAGATTAAGAACGGCTTTCCGTAAATATCGACTGAGGCCGAAAAAATGAAAAAATCGAAATTGCTCAAAATAGGCTTTTATCACACAGCAGCCATGTTTATTCCCATGAGAAAAAAAACCTTTGTTCGGAATGTTCCGAAACGCCTCAAAGCGAGGGCAAGGGACCCAAGGGAATTAAAATGCATTGTTTGAGCCAATATTGCCGTCGCGTGAAAAAAGAGTGAAAAAGTCTTTTACAAGCCACGGTAGCCACACAAATCATTAATATTTGAAAACAAAAAAACTGCACAATTTGAATGTCAGGATTCTGAAATATTTTTGGCAATTTTAAGAAATTTGAAAAAAAAAAAATGAATTATTTTAACTTGTCACTTTTTCCTTCCGCTGGAAACAAATATGGTTTATAGAAAGTCGAGGTCCAGAAAAACACTTATAAAGCTCAAAAAAACTCAAGGAGCCAAATGGTGAAATTATATAGAAAAGAATATATTTGTACAAACATGTTCACATTATATGACCATCTAAAATGTTACTCTGAGAAGAACTTACGAATGCATTTTCCCCTCATAAAACTGGGTATCCATGATAATGACCAAGTGTGCATTCATATTGAGTGCCCAACATAAACTGCGGGAGACAACTACGACCTGAAGAGAACAAGAGATCAAGTGATGTTCAATCAAGTGCACAATGTATGGATCAAGGTAAATGGATTTTGTATCATATTGTATGCCAATTTTAGGTCTAGGGCAAGATAGGTATGGAGCCTCATTTCCAAGCATTACTGGAAAGGTGTATTTTTTCATTCTAGCACAATTACTATGATCAACTTTGTTTTTCAAGCACCCATTGCGCTCTGCATTCTTTAGGAACCATAGATATTATATTGATTTTACTCCTTTATCTCAACAACTTCCTTAAAAATAATGTGTAAACTGTTACAGTCAACATGCATGTTACCTGTAATGCTCCAGAAGTAAACAGTTGCTCTACGATTTTCAATTCGGTTTCAGACAAACCCTCATGTAGGAACGCAATTCCACAGCTTACTGTCTCTTTGAGAGTCTACACAACAAAATTAAGAAAATTCCTTAATTTACAATTGCAAAAGTGATACTGAACATAGTATTTTGAATGTATGAGGTTTCCATTCTAAAGAAGTTCATAATTCAAGTGTAAGTATTACCTTGTCATTAAGTCTCTTGAGGAATGGTTGCAAGTCCTCTTCAGAACAATGTAGAAACCTAAGAACCAAAAATGTGTAAGGAATAAAAATAATTATACAGCTTTAGCTTAGATAGTGAGTGCTTTCTCATTGACTGATTCACTCCAAAAATACTAAACAGGGTTTTGGCCCAGAGGTCAAAGAACTTCAACCAAAGCAAAACAACAGCACAACTAAAGAGTTCTAGTGCCCTTGGATATACAAGCCTCTTCACTGGTATGATTTTCTATTGTGTTCGGCCCATGGGAAAATAAAATTCCTTCATCTTTTTATCCCTAGCCTGGGTTCCTCTCACTTCCAGGAACGCCTTCTATATGCAGGCTATCTTATCCCTTACTTTGATTTCAGTAGTACCTCTTGTTCTAGAACTATCCTTGGGCCAAATGCGATGCCTTAAGTCGGATCTGTTTTTGCTAACCGACTGGAATACAAGTCAGAACTATTTGGACCTACCAACATACCAGTAAAACCAGGATGGTTTATAACTCACCTTTGTCCATCGCTATCAGCACCCCCAAAAGTCACAAGGTCTAATGCCAATAACTTTGTCTGCCTTCTTGATGGAACAAAAATAATGACAGGCTTTCTAGGTGAGTGTTTAATGATAGCTTGGTAAGATGGCTTTGTCATGGCAATGAGACGTGATGCTGTGTGGGTTATGTTGAAACCTTGTATGTGTAATTCTAAAGGCACTGGTCTGACATTAGGATGAAAGTTAAACAGCCCCGTTGAACTCACACCAAGCCATTGAGCAACATCCTAAATAATCAAAGAAAATAATCAACTATTAGATATTATGTGCAGGGGTTTGTTTCATCCACAGTTCTATATTTTATTGCCAAGCTTTTGCACTTCAAGTGCATTCTTCAGGGTGCATAGATACTGCAATGATTCAAATGTTTCAAAGACTATATGCACATGTGCTCTTTGCATTACATAACACTAGATAATGGAACATTTAACGGACAAAATAATTTACTAAATAGTACAAAATAGTGCTGAATTAAACAATAGAAAACAATAGAATTTGCTTTAAGTTGTACTATTTAGTAAAACTAATGACAGGATATTATTGCGCATAAAGAGAAACAAACCTTTGCATTAGCCAGGGAGGAGCTCAGTGTGACAATTCGAATGTTCCGTTCCAACTGTGATGAGATGTATCGCATACGAGAACAAATAATCTCAATCTCAGGCTAAAGAGACATAATAAGAAATATTGTTTTAGTATACGATCATCTGCATAATAGAAATATCGTACATCCTACTCAAAATAAAGAAAAGTGCAGTTTTAGTAATCACTGCTATTTGCGTTTAAGCTTGAACACCCAATTTCTTTCGCATTGTTCCGTACGCTTCAATGTTAGGTTTGAATGGACTCAAACGTCACGTTTCTATGGGGCCAACATGACGTTTCTAAGTGCGATTTTCGCCGTTTTCCACATAGATATTTGAACTTCACTGTCCGCGTAATTAAGAAAATCGCAATAGAAACGTTACGAGGGCCCCATGACAGTGAAGTTCAAATATCCACAAGCAAAACAGTGTTTTCACTTCCGTCAATCAATGATAATCAGGCTCTTTCTCAGTGTATACTACACTGAGGTTAGGGTTAGGGTTGGTAGTTATATATGATAGGTACATTCAGTGTAGTATACATTGAGAAAGAACCAGCTTTTATATTTTTGACTAGTGGCGGCAGTGAAAAAGCAAATTCCAACAGGCTAATTGTATCTTCGTTGTCCGTGTAATTATGAAAATCTCACTTAGAAATGTTACAGATTTTTTGCTAGCATATCAGTTCTGATCTGAGTAAATATTTAAAAATTATATTGCTTTTGAGATGAAGTTTTTTATATTTCTGTTAACTTTTGTTAACTTTCTTGCAAAGAAAATTGGAAATTTCTTGATGTCACGATATGCCCACTTTTACGTTCCTCCAAAACCTGGGCTCCTATGTAGAATCACAACACTGAAAGTATTATAATATCAGGGACTAGGTGCACTTAAAGTTAACTGTTGTTTTGGACTTACTCCTTTTTCTCCTCCAATCAAATGTGCCTCATCCATTATGAACAAATGGACATTTTGAACATTCTTACGTTGTTTCCACCTCCTTGACAAAATGTCCCACTTTTCTGGAGTACTGATGATGATATGACCCTGTAAGTACAATTAAGTCTCTTTAGAAAATGCACATTAAAAATGTAAAACAATAGGCTTATCAACATCAGTGATGGATGTTAACATAGCATGGATGTGTATTTGCATGATTTGCATATTTGCTTTCAGGTTCTCCCTACCCCTTAGCAGCAATTTTTTCACTGATTATTTAATATACTGACAAGGTAGGCAACTTTACAGGTTTCTTGTGGAAAAATCAAGATTTGAGAGAAAACTACAAATTTCACAGGAAGTTAATCAACATTAAAAACGCTTTTTGAGAAAAAAATGTTTTTGGGTGATTTTCCTTCTGAAAACGAGGTGCTGACAGAAATATGAATATGATCAAAACAGTTCCTATCTCTCCCTGCCTCCCCAAGAAATGTTTGGTCTTCTCAAAAATGCTTCTATTAACTCAGTTGTTAGGAAGTCATCAACCTTTTTCTATGATGAAAACATCACAGATCATTTAATTTTCAAAGCGTATATCACTCCATTTTTGAAAAGATAATTATAATAAATTATGTAATTTTTCTTGGTCTGCAGTCTGCCATCTGCATTTTTCGCACACTGAATTGATGCTTACTAATACTGGAAAATGGAAACAGAGAACTAAAATCTAGAAGACTGGTAATACAAAGGGTGCTGTTGTAATAAAACAATGGTACTAGCCTTAGCAAGAAGTTTCAGGTCTGCACTTGTTTCTCCAGTCAAAAGGACAACATTTTTGCCCAAAAGCAGACCAAACTTATTTTGCCAGTCAGAATAAACCTGTGGATGAAAAATCAAGGTTATAGCTACTACCTTGAATAATTATTTGGAACCATATGTAATTGAGGGGAGCATTCATGAGGAAACCTACTAGACTATATATCCCTTGGATAGTAATATCTTCATGGTAGATGTAAATTAATAAAGTGATTCCATAAGTCATTGTTGAGCTCATTCAAGCATAGAAAATATTTACCTAAGAGCAACAATGCTATTTTCTTGGAAAACAATAAAAAATATCACAGATCTTTGGAGATATAGACTGAATTCTAGCATGCCATCATGCTTTCAGAAATAAGAACTAATCATAGAAAGAACAAGCAGAAATATATAAAAGTTATATAATATTTGCTATGAATAGAATTTGAACTATTTGTATTTGGAATCAAAATTACGGTAATCACAATAAACCTAATCACAATGAAATAATAAGATCACCTTTAGCAGTATTTTATTCAATTTATTAATTTTATATGATAGTGTATTCGCTAGCCTGAAATTCTAGTCAAACTTACTCGTTCTGCTAGAGATTGCAGTGGAGTAACATAGACACATCTGTTGTCAGATTCCTGCTGTAGAAGACGTAGAATAGCAAACTCTGCACAGATTGTCTTACCACTGCCCGTTGGTGCACCAATAAAGATATTTTCGTCTGAGTCGTACAGTGTACCAAACACTGGAAAATATAAAAACTCAATTAATTTTATATATAAAATACAAGGATAAATGTTTTCAAAAATTATTACAATTACATGTTAAAACGTTTTCGACTAAAAAGTCATCTTCAGTACTAGTGTCAATTAATTTCATAGAATCTCTTGCCTCTCACATTGAATGTGACTGTAATAATGCTTTTGTTTGTTTCATATAATTAATTATCTGAAGCCTATTATCAGATCACACATGGCACAAACCTTGTGAAACTGAATACAAACCTGGTGCCTGGTTTCATAAATGGGTAATCACAATACCTCAAATCTTGTGCATGTATATCATTCATTTAAAATCAGTGCAAGTTACAATTTATTAGTCATCACTGCACCTTGTGTTTGAATGGGATTAAAATAAG
This sequence comes from Anemonia viridis, assembly GCA_900234385.1. NCBI lineage: Eukaryota > Metazoa > Cnidaria > Anthozoa > Actiniaria > Actiniidae > Anemonia > Anemonia viridis. The sequence continues at coordinate 4,853 of OCZR010088332.1, read as the reverse complement.
GAAATTTATCCTTGTACAATGCTTCAAAGGCAGGGTTCCTGAGGGCTGATACAGGTAGTGGTTGCAGGTCCAGAAGTTCAGTTGGTGGCTGGTTCTTTTCAGGAAGAATAAGATGCCTGAATGACACTGGCAGCTGTGTTTCTGACCCTGTAAAGAAATTTTATCATCCTTTAATTCTACAGGACAGAAAATAAACAAATGCTTTAAGAACATTTAAATTTATGCAGTGGCATATTAGTAAGACAGCAGCATGTCAGTCAGGCAGCGGCATGTCAGTCAGGCAGCGGCATGTCAGTCAGGCAGCGGCATGTCAGTCAGGCAGCGGCATGTCAGTCAGGCAGTAGCATGTCAG
>OCZR010087933.1:0-10721 GCA_900234385.1 Anemonia viridis | reverse complement strand
CCATCCCATCCATCCCATCCATCCATCCATCCCATCCATCCATCCATCCCATTCAATCCATCCATCCATCCATCCATCCATTCATTTTCTTTTCTTTATACTATGGCCATGATAAGTGTCCATTCACTCTTCCCATTCATTTTCTCTTTCCCATTGATTAATTGCCCAAAGCAATACAACTAAATGATTTCTCAGTTCCTTCCCATTCATCCATTCATTTCACATTATTTTTCCTATAAGCTTAGGTAATAATTATTCACTGTCTTCCTTTCCATTCATACATTCATTTTATCTTTTCCATCTGTTTATGACAGGAAGTATCCAATCCAAGACGTGCCTTCTCATTCATCCAATCATTCCACATTCTGTTTACAATCTTATTCAGATAAGGAAATAACTTCTGAATGACTTCCATTTACTTCTCATTCATTTATAATTCATTTTTTGTTTCCCATTAGCTAAGTGCACTACCCAATCTCCCTACATACACTGGTGATTGCAGTTCTTCTGGCAAATGTTCCCTGACTGGATCTGACATCTCCCTCAAACTTCACAATAATAAAGCTGTGAAAATCAAAGCTAGGATAGAACTCCAGCACCACAAAGAGGTGGCCCCAATTGAGAAGACAGTCATCGTAACACCCAGTACAAATGCTGGGAAGATACTGGTCTTCCACCAGGCACCCGGCTCTAAACAGAAGATTAAGCTTGAGGATGGACAAGATGTATCGTGTGTGGTTGGAAGCACAATCACAGGGTTAAGTAAGTAAGAGTTTTGTCGGCACGTGTTTCAAATGGGTTGATCTAACTTGTATTTCCAATCATATTCATAGGTTTCAAGATATTAGATGAGGGAGACAGAGAACTCCCCATAGATAATGCAACAGTAAATAAATTAAAGGTAAGTCATACTAACTATTGTTTAATGTAGTCTGTAGACACCCAATGTTTCACCCTAATTTTTCATGGGTAGTTGCATGTGCTATTGCAAAAAATAAAGATTGCACAATGTGACCACCAGTGGAATGAAGCATGACAAATCTGACTCTACCATTGCATGAGTGGTCACTCAGCATACTCTTAGGCTAGTTTTTGCATTGTTGTGTGCAACCTTTGCATTAAGAATCAGATTATGTCTGAATCACATCTTAAGTATGTACAGTATACCTGATTGTCATCACTGTGTTTTTTATGTTATTGTTCAGGTCAATTGGGTTCAAAAGACAAGTAAAGAGATGCTCAAGCAGGGGAATCTGCCTGAAGTAAAGGTTAGCATTTAAAACAATTATTGCTAGAATATTAGTTTTGATCATCTTATAAAAAAAGTAAATATAAATATAAAGAAATGAGAATTAACAGTGGGTTCCACAGAGTGGCTCTTCTTCCATTGATTTCCAATTGGGATTTAGAAATGGATTTTTGTGGAGGGAGGAAAACCAGAGAACCCAGAGAAAAACCCTCGAAGCACAGGAGAGAACCAACAAACAACTCTACTCACATACTACGACACTGAGCCAGATGGGACTCAAACTCGGGTTGCCTTGGTGAGAGGCGAGTGCCCTCACTGCTATGCCACCCGTGCTTTATCTTAAACATACAGTATTGTAAATAATCCTGTCAGATTTGACATTCATTTCATTGGTAATTTTCATTTTTCAGGCCCCAACTTCTGTATCAGATTCCAAATACTGTCAAGTGAATTTAATAGGTTCTGTTGGACTAGACTTTTCATTCACATTAAAGTAAGGGACACTAACTTCGTAAATGACATACTGTGCATCATTCTGTGCATCAAACAATCAATCCCTTCCTACTTCTTTCTTTCCTTCCATTCATCTTTCTCTCCTGATTCAATGGTTTCTTATTCTTGACAACTTTGAGGGACATTTTGCATAAATACAATTATTATTAATAGCTTGTTATCCTTTGATTCATGGCACATGAAAATTATTACTGTGTTTTTACGTTTTCTACGAACTCAGACATTCCAACGGATAGTGGATTTTTGCTGCCGTCAATAACAAAGATAACAGGTACCGACTAATTAGCATTGATTGCGGCAGCGAAAAACCAATTTTGCAACTAGCCGTTGGAATGTCTGAGTTTGCAGAAAACGGAAAACCGCAGTAATATGTTTATGAAAAGTGCTCCTCAAATTGGATAAAAATGAGCCAAATGAAAATGCTTCAGAAGTTGTAAGAAAAAGCTTTTAATTTCCTTTGCCATTCTTTCCACTTCCTTTCCATCCCTTCCTTTCTTTCCACTCCTTCCTTTTCAGTGTTGTACCTTTTTTCTTTTTTTATTCTCTTTCCTTCCTTCCTTTCCACTTTCCTTTCTTCCCTATTTTGAAATATTCATTCCTTTGCCTTCCTTTTTTTTCTTTTTCCACCAATATTTTTTTTATATTCTGTGATTTTTGTTTATTTATGTCTCCATTTCCATATTCTACACCATACAGGCCCACACCTGATGTACCCTTCATCTTAAAGTGTACCTGCGCCAACCCTAAGCTGAGGTTTGGTGAACCATTACAGTCAGAAATCATTGCCTTGATAACTGACAGATATGGTAACAAGATAACCAAGGTTAGTTAGTAAAATATCTTACAAGTGCATACATCCATTTTCCATATTCCATTCTCATTTTTATATGTTCAGGAATCATTTTGGAAGTATTTGACATTACTCATTATCTTTCATTTCTTTCCATTCATCCATGCATGGCATTGAGTGCATTATCAAAATATTCAATGGTTAAAATATTGCTAATAATAGGACCATGTCCTGCAAGGTTCGGAAATTGTTCATTCAAATCTTTGAATTTTTAATTTTAACTACTAAGATTGAGCTTGAAATGAGGTATGACAGACAAAACTAATTTTGCTGGTGATCATAACTATCATCTGAACTGCCATTACTTTAAGCCCTGCATAATATACTTTCTAGATGTATAGTATACATGACTCAAAATCCTTTATAATGATTAGACAACCACCATCTTGGTCGATGCGATTAAGAGAATTTTAGTGGGGAAGGCTTTGTATAGTCAACCATTAAAGTGACCATGGCAGCTAGTTATGTTGCATGCACTGTTTTATAGAATACTTGTTTGTTTGTTTGTATCTTTTAATTATGATTAATAATAATATTGTTTTCTTTCAGCTTCCTCCTGGGGCCCTCAAGTTGTTCCATGTCTCTGCACAAGGGTTAAAGGAAAAAGAAGTAGGGATAGGTCTGTCTCAGGTATGAGATGAATGACTAAATGAACGAGATGAGATGAGATGAATGATTAAATTATGGGAAAGAACGAATGAATGAATGAATAATACATGCCACTGTGTCCCTTTTGTTTTTATGAACAGAATGGTTCGATAGTCATCAAGAACATCCAGTTTGAAAGTGTACCTCTTGGACCTAAAGAACTGACCATACGATGGGAGAAACTCAAATACTACCAGAGAGTAGAGGTAAGCAAGCTACAAGACCCATGTTACACTGGAGTACAACTGGAGTACAATAATATTACAGGGACTGCAGTAGAGACTGGAGGTGGTGGGAACTGGGAGGGCTGTAGCCCCCTAGGTTTTCCTTTTGCATAATAATCTCTCATGACAAGACGTATTTTCCAATCTTATTTGCCTCTGCTTAACACGCATAATTATTGAAGACATTTTTGTTAGTCTGTATTCCTTTTGAGTTGTTCTGTTTTCATTAGGAAATTTTGCCATTATTATTGTATCATTACAAGTGATAGGTGAATACCCAAGAGAGACTCCACATTTTAAATCTTTGATGTTTTTTTTTATCAAAGGTCATTTCTGGACCCCCTGCAAAACTAGCCCTCATAAATGTCAATACAACAGAGGTGAGAAACTTTTTGCAACAATTGCTGCAACTTGTCTCACAGCATTTTTGCATTGCGCGGTATGTCACATGTACCTGCTGCGATGCCCTATGCAACAGTGCTGCAAGACAAGTTGCAGAGAAAATTGTTCCTCATAACAAGGCCTTAATGCAGGCACATCTCTCAAAACCTTAATGATTAAACTATGATGTCTCTTTTTCCCCAGCCTCTCTCTGTTTACAACAACACAGCTATCCCAGTACCACTTGTAGTCCAGTTGTGTGATGAAATGGGAAATGCTGCTGCTGAAGCGGACATTAAAGTTGTATTAAACACTGACAAGGGAATCAAGGTAATCTTGTTGTCTGAACCTTCTGAAACAGCCATTACCTTTGTCATCATCTTTGGTTTTCAGTAATTTTCAATAAATGATTTGTCATTTTTTTTGCTTGAATGAGCTTCTTGTGGAAAGTTTGGATGTGAATTTTTTCTATGCCTTATATTATATAAAACAAATAGTGCCAGTTGGTGTGCAGGATGTGTTCATTTTACCACTGATGTCATGATGAAGATTAATTAGCAGAAACAAGCATGTAGTGAAGTGGTTGTTGTTGCAGTTGTTGTGGTGGTTGTTGTTGTTGTTTTGCACCAAGAACTTCAGAGGGCGGGACTCGTTGAGCAAATATTTAGTTTCCTCTTCTTCCTCTCTACCTTATGGCGTGGTAGATGGAGAATCTAAAGCTTGAACTGAAGCTTGACTTTAGAACCAAAAGACAGAGTAATCAAAGGTTATCAGATTACGATTGTTATTTTTTTATCGACAGCTGACACCAAATGCCCTGCAGCAAAAGACCAATGCCAAAGGACAAGCAAGCTTTGGTCAGCCAGTGATTAGTGCTCCCAGGTAAAAGCCATGAGGATCAATACTATTGAATGATACAATAGACCTCCTTGTCTTGGATATAATGTTGGCCCATTTCAGTCAACGTGTCTTTCCTCAGAGGATCATTTTTTTTGTTTTTATGATTGTGTATCAGAAGACACATGAATATGGATTCAACTCCACCAATTAATCTCCTCATGGTCTTTTATCTGATTATCACTTGTTAAAGCTCTTATCATCATTATAACTGTCAGATCATCTCAGATGTCAGATCTCTTACATATTTCTCATGATTGATATATCATGACTGTTCTGTTTTCCCATTTTAGGGGCATGTATGGCATCCGTATCAAAGCATTATGTCAAGGCAGATCCACTCTTGAGGCTCCAGTCGTTAATATCAGGTAAGTGTCTATCAAGCGCATGATCATTATTTTTCCAGCGGCAAGTAAGTGGGCATGTGCATGCATATACATAATGTACATCCTCACAAGTTTACTGCACTTTTCATATTTCTGCAACCTATCAAGTCAAGATGTCTGGAAATTTGGCTTCTGTCAATCAAATTTGCGATAGGCTTAATCCGTTTTGATTCTATCCCATTATGAAATTTCCATGTGAAATTATCTGTCTAGTCCCAAGAATGATGACATTTCTTGAATTGACGTCAAGCATGTAGATAAGTGGTGGTGGGGGGTGGCAATGAGTTAATCAAGTGTACAGGAATATACCCACATCAAATGATTTCTCCAACCTGTTGATCAAATGGTAGATTGAGAGAAACTTTGTCTTTCCTTTTCTTTCCAGATTGGAGCCTGATCCAGCAAAGCCTGTCAAACTCAATGTTACCTTCAATAGTAATGCACCTTGTCAAGTGGGAGAATTGTTACCAGGTATTGAAAAATTGTGATAAAAAATGTAAAGACACCACTGGTTGCAGATTTAGGATGATTGTATACTTTCAAAAATATCAATACCCCACAATTGAGGATAATGGGAATTTCCTTTTGGAAACACACATTTATTTTTTATTGTTCATTGTGAGGGGGGCTGGGGGAGCTGTACCAAGAAAGCCAATGAATAGATATTTTTTATTCTACATTGATATTGTGTTACATTACATATTTATTAAAATGTTAGACATCAAAAGGGCTTAGCAAGTCACCCAATCCATGCACCCCTTTTCATTAAATGTCTTGTGTCTAAAGCCAGTTTTTAAAGTGTTTCATTTTTACGTTTTTAGTGGAAAGCGTTCTCTCAAAAATTACTTGTCAACACAGCTTTCTAGATCAACCCAGTGCTAATCCTCTTTCTCCTGACTGTTATCCTCAATCAATGTTTACTTATCTTGATGAACATATGCAGATCATTGACCATATCTTAATAGGGTTAAAATTTATGATAATTGATTATTTGTCACAGTTGTGTCAGCTCATGTTGTTGCTGAAGATGACAGCATTCTGAAGGCGGCAAGTGCCAAGGATATTGTGCTCAAGATATGGCATACCAAGGATGGACCACCCTCTGAAAAACCACCTCCAAGGGTAAACAACTTATTTATTGTATTAGATTAGAGAATAAAAAATAAATAAATACTCTGATGAAAAATTAGTACATAAAGAAGTGAATGAGCAAAATAATGGATGATGGATGAATAAATGGATGAAAATCACCCTGGGAAATATTGTCCCAGGAGTTTCTTCCTTTTCAAAATTATGGAATGACATGTCAAGTCTGTCCTTACGGCTAGTATCAACTGTGTGAACCAAACCTGTCCAACACTGAGACTGTCTTTTTCCCAGTTGTTGCATCCCTCAGTTCCACTTTCTTTCTTCTCAGGCTACCACCTTGTATCCATCACGGAAGGCAGCAGGAGACAAAGAGGGAGAATTCTACTTCAGGTTTGAATGAATGTCTTTAGAGATATCAACAAATACTGGGAAGCTTGCTTCAGTGGCACTCCTACACAAAAGCTACAATAATTTATTGTATCTTTTAAATTATTTGCTAGGGTCACTAGAAGTTCTCTTGAGGAGATAACCAACAAACTTTACTCTCATATAACACCACTCTCATAACTACACCACCTATGCTTCCTTCTCTACCCCTCACCACTTTTGCTGTGGGTTCATTGTCTGGACCTACTCTCACAAGAGATCAGTAAACTAAGGATTTCCCAATTTTTCCTCCAAAAAAACAACACTTTGCTAAAAAAATATGGTTCTCATCACTGTAACAAAATATTAGTGATACATTCCTACAAATCAGAGATATTATAAATTAAATCAATCCTCATTATGGCTGTGTCTGTTTTTCATAGAGATCTAAAGGTCCCTGATGTGTCTGGTCCTCACTGCATGGTGGTCCAGTATGGCCCTGGGGGTGCCCTCTCCTTGACAAGTAAAATGGTAATATCATCCAATACAGTTATCATTCATTAACAGGTTGCTTGTTCAAATTTTCATCGGGCTCATCTATTCATACCTTTGTTGCCTCAAGAATGATAATTTTGATATTTGAGTGAAGAGGGAATTTTGACTTCTGTATGCATTTAAGGTCCAGTTCAGATGCCAAACTTTTCATGAGCTGAACCTAATTACATCAAAGAAGATCTCATTATCCATTGTTTTAAATATTGTGTTCAGTTCATGAAAAGTTCGATGTCTGAACCGGGCCTAACAGTGCTTAAAATATACAAGTGGCTGGTCATTGGACAATGTCCTCGCAGAATAAATTAGAACTTGCCCAGTCAAATCTTTGCCAAAGTTGTGATACTGTATTTTGATCAGTATCTAACAAAGCTAAAGAAAAATTATTTGGTAAGTCATGATGGCCAGTGTTGTTTAAGGTGTTATGTAATTGTAGTAGTCACCGAAAGAAATGTTCATTGTTGTGTTGTTATTATTATAGCTAACCTTTACAGCCCAAGCTGGGCCGCCTGTAAGACTAGAACCAGAATCTGTCCCTCCAACACCAACTGTATCCAACACTAGTAGAACAACTGGACGATGTCTGGTTAAGACTCTCAAGCTACAACTAAAGGTATGCCATTCAAGCATTCAAGCAAACCTTTTCTGCTAGTATTTACACTCAAAGATTGAACCCTAGGCCTGAAACAACCTCAGGCTTGATCTAAGTCAGGGCATGGCTAATATATAGAGCATAGGAAACAAATCCTGAAACCCATAGATCCACGCACTTGGAGAGAGAGGCTAATAATGCACTACTTACTAAGTACCCTACCCTTTGAACAGTCAAAAAGAAAGTTTCATTCTGAAGTTTTGTTGTCTATTCTTGACTATTTCAATTCTCTGTCTTTAGTGTTTGATTAATTGGAATTTTTCTCCCTTCAGGACAAATATGATAACCTATCTGGTGAGAAATATCAAGGCAAGGTGACCATCAAGGTCTTAAGCATGATTGACGGCATTGATGAGATTCCTTCACTAGCCAATGCAAACCGTACCAACCAAATAGAGATTCCTTTGGTAAAAGGAACAGCTACTGTCCAAAACTTGTACGTACAAGAAAACACTAACGGCAAGGATGGACAGGAGTATCTTTTAAACTTCCAGCCTGTCCTACCGGCCAAAGCAACACCTCGTCCTGTTCCTCCCTTTACTCTGGCATTCTTGTTCTATAATGGTTAGTGTCTTGATGGGATCTTTTTCTCTTGTCACTGGTTCCTTGATACTTTATTATCATACTCATGATGAGGGAAGGGGTGCAGTTCAATGTGGGTGTGGTCAAAGGGGTGTATTCATGAGGTACTACTTGGTTTTCATAGTGTCTTTTGCAGTTTTGGAAAAAGGTTTTGCCTCTTTGGTGATTTTATGAAGTGTTTCTTGGTTGATTTTTTGTTTACAGATTTTCTTGCTCTATTTTGTGTTTCCAGATGTTCGTAAGCAACAACAAATGGCTCAGCTCACTAAAGAAAGAGATAACCTCTTTGAGACCATTCGTACCTACAGGTCATTGTTTGACACCACACGACAGCTTATCCAAGAAATGAGAGGTACAGCGCTACTTCTGGCAATTCAATAGACCGTTTTCACTCAGTCCCTAGAGAGTGTACTGACAATGTAGATGGCTGCCATATTGATGTACTTATTTCAAACAAAAGAAACTAAAGACAAAGACAGTACACCAATATGGCAGCTGTGACATTGTGTGAAAAAGCAAACCTGCCCATCCAAGCAGTAATATTATCTCTAGGGACCACAACTTAGGAAACTACAGTACATGTTAAATTTTGTGAGATGACAGCAAACACAAGGAAGCCTATCAATGATATCAAGATAACATGAGTTGCATCATTAACAGCTAACATATTTCATGTTGCGATTTGTTTAGTATCTGTACATGAGGCTGCCCAAGAGGAACAGAAATTAAAAGCAGAACTGAAGAAACAAAATATTGCCGACACATACTTACAATCAGTGAGTTTCTTTTTCATATTATAGTTATGCTAAAAACAGTAAACTTGTGGCCAGTGTCAGTTTTGGTGGCTGTCCCATCTCTCCACACTTCATCGCCAAGCAATATTGGAGAGACACAAGAGAACCACTGAAAATGTAAAATAAATGCTGTCAGGGAAACCAAGGGGATTTGTATTTGAAGGCTGCTACGGAACCATAAATATCTGGGTTTTATCAAACCATGAATCCCTAACTCTAGAATTTTCTCACTAGTTGAGTTACGCCCGCCTTTTTTTTTACTGAATTTCTTATTTCCTTCACTCCAGCCAAGAACTGTTGAGGCCTTCCTGGTGTCAGTTGTCAAGAAAAAAGAAGACTTGGCTAAAGCTCCCAGGAGACAATGTAATCTGAACCCTGGACCAAGAGGTGACCCTGAAATACTTGGAAAGGTAGGGAGGGAAGAAAGGCAATGAGCAGAAGAACTCTATTAACCAAACTTCTAGTTCAAGATTTTAAGCAGGGTGTTGGTAGGCTGTTAACTTGTCGCTATTCGGTATGGAGGGTGCGTGCCAAGGGCTACCAATTGGCAAGAGATAACCATGGCAACCTAACCATGGGTCAACCTCGGCACCCATCACACTGTTAATACAGTGTAGATTTATACTTACCATTTTAAAAAAAAACCTTCATGGAGGGTGGGTGGGGCGAGAGCAACAAATAAGCAGCAAAAGCTGAGCGATTGAGCACAATGGCCGACCACAATGGCCGAGGCAGGGCCGTAGCCACCGGTACGGTTGGTCCGGTTTCAACCGAACCAACTTTTGGGGAAATGCGAGGGCAATGCCTGCATTAGTGCATGCGCTGTCGACAACACACCGCTGACCAGCAACACAGTCTGAGTTAACTTTGCTTATAAATAACCACATTCAGTAGGATGGAAGTAGGGTGTTGGTAGGTTGTCCGTAGGATGGAAGTAGGGTGTTGGTAGGTTGTCCGTAGGATGGAAGTAGGGTGTTGGTAGGTTGTCAGTAGGATGGCAGTAGGGTGTTGGTAGGTTGTCAGTAGGATGGAAGTAGGGTGTTAGTAGGATGGAAGTAGGGTGTCAGTAGGATGGAAGTAGGATGGAAGTAGGATGGAAGTAGGGTGTCAGTAGGATGGAAGTAGGGTGTTGGTAGGTTGTCCGTAGGATGGAAGTAGGGTGTTGGTAGGTTGTCCGTAAGATGGAAGTAGGGTGTTGGTAGGTTGTCCGTAGGATGGCAGTAGGGTGTTGGTAGGTTGTCAGTAGGATGGCAGTAGGGTGTTGGTAGGTTGTCAGTAGGATGGAAGTAGAGTGTCAGTAGGTTGTTAGTAGGATTGAAGTAGGGTGTCAGTAGGTTGTTAGTAGGATGGAAGTAGGGTGTCAGTAGGATGGAAGTAGGGTGTCAGTAGGATGGAAGTAGGGTGTCAGTAGGTTGTCAGTAGGATGGAAGTAGGTTGTTAGTAGGATGGAAGTAGGTTGTTAGTAGGATGGATTTATTTAGAAACCTTCAAATAGTGACCACTTAAAAACATTTTTCTTTTTCCACATTGAAAGGTTG
>OCZR010087660.1:24924-35990 GCA_900234385.1 Anemonia viridis | reverse complement strand
TTATTTTAACTACCAGATTTTTATTATTTTGGTTTAAAAGACAAATTTGGAATGCACAAAATATCACAAGAACTAGAATATATATCATACTTCAAAGTTACGGGTTGATAAAATGAAGTTCAATTTCCACGGTAGTTGGTGCTAGGGTTCTAACCCTAACTTGGATCAGCCTGAGATTTCATGCTAACCCTAACCCTAGCAATAATTACCGTGAAAATTCACCTTTGGTTTAACAACCCGCAAACGCGAAGAATGATATATCCCCTTGATTCTGGTAATATTTTGTGAATTATCAATTTATTTTTTCCAAATGTTTGAATATTAAGGATTGATGGATAAGCTCACTGCGCTTGCGCGGACAAGTAAATTTGCGTCTCACTCGTACTATTCAGAAAACATCCCACATTAGTAAGGGATCGCTACATATTTATAACAAATTTATTTAAGAGATTACGTTATTAATTTAATTTTTATTTCACTGCTGAACTACATAATCAAAACATAAATAGTTAACAGCGGTTGACAAAAATTAGCATCCACTTTGAACAGTAAATTCAACTAAAACATTACTGAAAAAATTCTTTATGGTAGTAAACTTTTCCCAAGTTAGGCGACGCTACAAAACTGAGCATGCAGCTACATAGTTGGCTGATATCGTGCGGGAGGGAGCAGCAACAAAGTCGATTCTTGAGTGCCCGCTCGGCCATCTCGCCTAATTCTTCTCGCCAAGACACAGGCTGACCATGAGGGGTAGTGCAAAATGCATCTTGGCAGCTTTCCATGCGCACAAAAGGGCTGGAAAATGAAAGCGCATCTGAAAACGGTCAGAAAAAATTCAGTTTTGGAGTAGATATGGACACTGACTAACTTTGCTCAAAATTGCCCTCAAAGCCCATACATTGCCTTGTAAATCGAGCCTTCCCAGACTAGGATGCTTTGGCTCAAGAAAATATGTAATGTCTTTGGCTGTGCATGAGCTCGAATCGAACGGTAAAAAGTTTAATACACTTTGAACATCTGGCTTCCTGGCCAGCTACATAGTTGGCTGATATCGTGCAGGAGGGGGCAGCAATAATGTCGATTCTTGAGTGCCCACTCAAATATTGATTTCTTCTCGCCAAGACACAGGCTTACCATGAGGGGTAGTTAACAAATCGAAGTGGCTTTTCCATGGTCTGTACTTTTATCGAACATAGAAATGACGTCAGATATGATCCAAACTCAAGTGGAACCACGAGCGCAGCGATGCTGTTGCTGTTTTGTTTCCTATTACTGCTTTTCAGGGGTTGCTCAATGTTGTACTTGTTGTTATTGCCGTATACTTTTGCGTAGAAATACCGTGATACCCAGCCCCAGCCCCAATCCCAATCAACAGCCCACTTGCGAGATATGCTTCACTTCTCACGCACAAAGGTTTAAGTACGTACGAGGCTCGGTGCGAAATTAAACATGATATTCTTTTCTTCTGTCACGAATCATTGAGTGATCAGTATTAGTACGGCAACTCGCATTGAAACCTTTGTGTGTGGCAAGCGACGCGTATCTCGTGAGCTATTAGTTCAGTAATTTAGTAATGATTGGCAAATGCTACTATGGTACTGCACCAGAATACACAACTGTCCTCTAGCATATGCCTGCAACGGATTCTTGGGTGATTCCGCGATGACCCCTGGGTACTATATTTATACTATTGCGCAATTTTTTTTTCTGACAGAGCAAAGACGGAGAAATGGACGCATTTGTTGACTGGTTTTCCACAGGCCTTATGATAAAGACTCGACTGAGATCGAGACTTCCCCAAATTCATGAATAAATAATACATATACATTTTGGTCATTCACTAAAATCCACTTGTAAATTCGAAATTCTGTGTTTATTTTAAATAATTCATATCCAAAGCTGTTCCTGACTATTGAGCTTGTCAACACACGCGTAAACCGTAAACATTTAGCCTAATTAAGTTGTCTAATTAGATGTTTAATTAGGACGCATTCGTCGCGTCCATAGTCAAAAAATTGGCAACAAAATAAAACAAACAGACAAAGTTGTGGTCAAAGAAGAAGAAATGTTCACTCTAGACCCTATAGGGAGATATTCATGATAGACATATGGACAAAGCATGATTGAATTGTGTTGCGATTGAAGACTATGGCCACCTGGTGTACTGACTGAGTTCATATAAGAAACTTGGGGCATTGTTGTCGAAGAATTTCATGGTCTGCAGTGCGAGACGAGATGTGTCGATACTAGCGAGCCAAATCCTTCTAAAGTAAAGTGGTTACTACGAGAAATAATTTGTAAACTAGTCTCTATTCCTGCGATATCTAAACAGCTATTATAGACAAAGTTTGAGCCCAAACTGATTTGGGAATTTGTTTTCATCCACTGAAAGTTTTTCGCGAGGTGTGAAAAGATAGTACACTGAATTAAGAACGACGAAGTTGAAAATGGAAGATTCCAGAGATTCATTCTCCTTTGAGATAGACGACTTGTCGATGTCTTCAGCAAATAGTGAGCTATTTGGAAGTGAAGATATGGACGATATCAGTGAACTTCTGGAAGGTTTTGAAACCACTCGAGGCGATGAAAGAAAGAGAGAGGATCTGCGAGTATCCAGTAAAGAAAATGAAACAAAAGGTTAGTATACCAGATAATAGTCGACACGTGGACCAAGTAAATTGTTTTAATTATCTGAAAGAAAATAACTACAAATTCTGTCCACATATTTTAATTTTTACACAAATATTCTCTTAACTCAGAGAAAATGCTTCAGTACATATATTTGGTCAGGATATTTCCGAAACGAAACGGCAATTCTTTCCAATAAGGAAAATTTATACGTAATCTTATTACTGCAAATCAAAGTTGAAATTCAGAGACCATCATTCTGATCTGTACGTTAATTATGTCTTTAGTATTTTACAAACATAAAATCCGTTTTGTAAGTCGGCTACAAATCCGTCTTTGATGCAATTATGCTGGAGCTTTGAGTATATTCAAACACACAACAGGTCAAAAGCGCTGATTAACAGATCGTCCAATCAAGGCACCTGTGATATTTGTTTGCATGAATTTGAATTCTAGATTAAAACATCCATAATCGAATAAACTTAAGTTTTCGCGCCAAACTTTAGAAAAATTTACCAAGTTCTATTAGTCCCTCATATTACTTTTAACCTTACAGCCTTTTCACTAACTAATTTGGAAATTTCCACACTTTCAGATGTAAAGTCGGCAAGGAATTCGGTTCTGAAGGGTAGAGGAATGTTAGATGACAAAATGAAATCTGAGGAAAGTTTCTCTGCACTATCTACAAGTAAAATTACAATCCGCATCACAAATAACAGTAGTTCAGCTAATACGATATCTGATCCAGGCAAAGAGCAGTTGAAAAGAAAGGAGGAGATGACGGATGGAGATAAGACAACTGTGATGAAACAAGAAGAAATGGAGAACGAAGATGCGACAGGTTTTATTCCAGAAAAAGTTACTTCATTGCCAAGAAATGTTGCCGTTGGCGATGAAGAGAACTTGATGAAAAGAGCTGGAAGGAGATCTTCTGTTAAATCACGCGGTGTAGATGATAGAGAAAGCAAACAATTGAATCTGGATTCGTCTTTGCATTTTACTGAAGAGAAAATGGGCAAAAATGTAGAAAATTGCTATGAAGGTCCGAGAGAAAGATGTGACCAAAGTATTAGAACCCATCATAGTAAAAGTGAAATAACAGAAGCGGATTTTTTGTTAGGTAAAGCAGGAAGTAAGAGAGCAAAAAGTTATCAAGAAAGCGAAACATTTTCCATAATTAATTGTGTTGGTGTGGAACAGGAAACAGGATGTATGAGTGAGCAGAATGGCAAAGAGAAGGACTTGAATGCTCATGGAAACGTCCACGAGAAGACCAATAGTTTGTTGGGAAAAGGAGAAATTGAGGAAGTAAGGAATCAAGAACATGTATTTCCAACCTTGATTGGAATTGATAGTGAGACTATGACAGAAAAAGAGTTAATGAACGAGAATCAAAGCGACCAGACTGTCAAGAACAAGGACTTGGATGGTCAAGAGTGTGTCAAAGATGAAAAGAATTCTGACGATATTGTAATTCCCTCGCTGCCTGTCGATGTCGAAGGAAGCAGCCAAGACTTTCCAAACAATAGAAATGACAATAGGACGACAGAAAATTACATGAGGAATGGCATTTTTGTCAAGCGCACAAATCAGGGAGAAAGCATTGATTTTGATTCGCCACCACGCGAAGCTGATAAAGAACAAGTGAATAAAGAAAAATCCAACTTCAAGAATTGTGAGAATATCAAAGAATGTACGAGTCAGGAAGAAATTGCAACACCGTCACTTGTTCATGATGACAATCAAAGTTGTAGTGATGATATCGAAAAACTGATGGAAAAAAAGTACAGAAGAACGAAGAACAATAACCTGTATGAAGAAAGTAGCATTCCTGATTTAAAGCAGCAAGGAAATGTTAAAGTAATGCGGCCATCATTAGTGGCTTCTGAAGGCAGTGATGTAGGAAAAGCAGAGGATACGCCGAGCAGATTAGGGGACCAAAAGGCAAAGGTGTCTGAAGCGAACTTTGTGGCAAAAACAGTGGATACATCTTTGACAGACGGCGTAGATAACGTTGGTCATGAACCAAATCGTGAAGAGAGAACAACGATAAAAGCCTTAAACGATGAAAATAAAGTCAACCAAAGCCATAATCATAGTGGAGTATCATCAACATGTGATGTTGGCAAAAGTGTCTTGGCCAAAGATAATGATATTGATAAATTTACAACCCGAGATGTTGTGGAATTCTCCTCGATAGCTGTGGAAATGAAAGGAATTGCAGAAGACAAATTATATTATAGAAAATACAATAAACTGAAGGGAAAAACATGGACTGAAAAACGTTATCTTACCAAAACTGAATGTCATATAGGTAACGTTCAATGTTCCCCCTCCTTGATTCCTGACTATGATAGAATCGTGAGTAAGGTGAACAAGACTGATGATCAATCAAATGAATATCAGAGTGAACGAGAAAGCGAACATTTCAATGATGATATCTATGAAATTCAAAGCTGTAAGGATAAAAACGAATACGAAAATGAACAAAATGAACAAATCCAAGAGCCAATAGCTGAAAGCCCCAAGATTTGCCTCAAGATGGATGGAACAATCAAGTCTGGGCAGAATTTTTCGTTTAGGAAAACACCCGTCCCGGCGCCGAGGAAAAAGAAAAAATCCAAAACTGCTGCTGTGACTTCAACAGAAAACAATGTCATTAGCCATGAAACTATTGCTTTGAATGAGGAACTGAAGCAAGAAATTTTGTCTGAAATGTCTTGCAAAGAAAAACCGCAGCAAAAACATTTTGAAAATCTTGCAAGTGTGGAAAAGCAAAAACAAGCAGTTGTGAAAGAAATGAAAGAGACGAATGGGTCATTGCAATTCGAGATAGAAGAAGAAGATGATTACAACGACGATGATGATTTTAAAAGAAAAGGTTTGATTGCTGTTCGTAAGGATGAATACAAAAATGAGCAAGAAGACAACGCATTACTACGAGATGACAAAAACGAAAATGAAAATTCTTACATAGTAGGACCGACAGAAAAGTTTGTCCAAACTTGCCTGAAACATGAAGGAACTTTTTCGTCCGAAGAAACACCTGTAGTGGAACCAAAGAAGAGCGAACACTTCAGAGATGTTGCAACCCAGCAAACTTTACAAGAAAATAAACCAGAAATTGAATGCAGAGAAGAAGAAAAGAATGAGCGTTATGATTCCGAAAACTTCTTGTTACCACAGGACATATCAGCATTTAGTCCTCCATTTTGCTCTACGCCATGTTCCCAGCGCGTTCCTTCCCCCACACCTGAAGTTCAATCAGCTTTTGATAAGGAAAAGAAGCTCTTTGAGATATTTTCCATTGATGGCGAACTTGAACAACAGGGCCCACATGAATTATCAAATAATAGGGAAGAAGGTCGTGTAAGTAGCCGAGATAATAAAGATGGAGAAATTGTTCTTGAGACCGAAAATGCTCTTAAGACGACCGATCCTTTGTTCAAAGAAGGTGGGACTGAAGACGATGAAGTCTTTAATAAGTGCATAAAGGATGATGTTTGGTACGAGGATGATGAATCAATATATGCCACAAGTATTGTCACTGAAAACTTTGAAAATCCGTCGTGGTGTGAACCAAACATTGTTGGAAAGTCACCCGAGTATGAGGAGGTAAACTTGTACCTAAGAGGAGTTGCGGATGCTTCTGTTCGACTCGAAGATGTTACCAGGGATACAAGGAAAGGAGGGAGGAGGTATTACCATGGCAAAAGGAAAGACGATGTCGTTGCTTCTTTTCGACATTGTGAGGACATCATGAAAAGAAGAGAAGAAAAAACAATTGGTGGTAAGATAAACCTTGATGGCCCAGTTTGGAGAACACAACCGCAATCATCACACAAGGAACAAAGCCACAAAACAGGATCTATGAGATACCAAAGTCCTTTTGTGCAAATACCAAGAGGAGTAAACTTTGACGAAACATTAGGTACACAATCGTATGGATATGATCTCTTGAAGCTCCCTTGCACAAAAACAAACCAAACAAGTTCCCGGTGGCCTGAAAGTACGGAGAGTCCTTATCTTCGTAAACCATTCTTGCACAGGAATAGCGCATTTGTGCCCTTTGAATCTTCAGTTAGAGGAAGAATTGATTATCCTAAAAAGTGTGGTTCTCGTAAAGAAAAGAAATGGGACAGATCGACAGAAGAATGTTATAAAGATAGAAACTGTTCTGGAAGCATGAAGTATACAAGTATACGTAGTTGTCAAAACCCAGCCCATTCGTTTCAGGGGAAAAACGATGCAAATTTTGCAACGTCCGAACAACGTAACAATTATACTGAGCTAAGAATTGGAACATGTTTTGACCACGTACAACATTCAAAATCCAAAAGTGACATCAATTTCTCTGGATTTCTTGGATCCCAGATTGGCACTATGCACGTGATCACTTTCCCCTTGTCACGTGGTCCTGGAATTGCAGTTCAAAGAATTGACAAGAGAAGGACCTCAGGGATCTTCGTGAAGGAGATTATCGAAGGTGGTGATGCGTATCAGGATGGACGACTTCGTCCTGGAGATAGATTACTGACAATCAATGGGTATAATTTGAGCATTGCGTCACTTTCACAGGCTAAGTCGGTCCTGCGCAAACTCAAGCTTGCGCAATCGGAATTGTTCGCTACCATTCGTTTCGTCCGTGATTCTGATGATATATCTGTAGATGATATGGATTCGTCTCTTGATCGAAGTGTAACTTTACCATTTTCCTTTGATGAAACGACCCATATCGAGGGAAATACAATTGGGAATCAAGATGTTCACCATGACTCCAGTTATTTGAAAGAAGAGTTAATCTTGCCCACCCCTTTGATGACGTCTACTCCGATTGATGTTAATGAATCAACGAGTGATAGCAGTAAAAGAGAAGACCCTTCGTCTGTCAACTTTCATAATCTCCATGATGGGTTACTTATGATTCCTCCAAACACCAAAGTTCACTTGAACCAAATGGAAACTTCCCTCTCATTTCTTGGACTTGATCTTTCTCCGCATCAAAAAGATCTTTTACGAGATCAGCTGGAAGTTGATTCCCAAGGGTATGTTGTTTACGAAGATTTTGCCACGGCTGCAAGAGACGTTTATTCCCTTGAATTATCGATAAAGGAACCTTTGGTTTTTCCAGAGCGAGAGATTAAGTCTCTTCCAGACATCGTTCCTCGACCATCCATTGACAGCATCTTAGCATCGCGCAGGGAATTCGACCAACTGGTTTCCGAAAAAGATGAAATCAAAGAAGAAATTCACGAAATTAAAAAGAGGTTAAGCAAGAAAGCTAAAGTCCTGCGTAATATGGAAGATGAGCTTGCTGAAGTGAGGAAAGACTTAGAACACGTTCAGAATCGAAAGATGATCCTATTAAAGGAGGAAAGAGATTTGGAGAAGGCAAGAGCAAGAGCATCAATAAACATGCAAGATTATACAACAGCCATTTCATCTTTAGAGCAGGAAATCAAAAACATAAGAACATCAAACGTGGTACCAATTACATCGCAGTTGGTGTCAATATGTGCGTCAGTCAACAAACAGATACAAAACCTGGTGACGCGAGTAAGGAGTGTTGAGAAGAGCAACAGGAATTACCGGAATGTGACACAAAAGTTAATGGCATTTGCTCAGAAAGTGCACCAACTACAGCTCGAAGGAGCAACGTCTGTATTAGATCATACCTATCAGACCGTCGATCAAATCCACTATTCAAAATCCAGGGGGGTCAAAAGCAGAGATAGGAAATTTCGTAATCAAAACGAATTTCTGTCACGAGAGGCAAGGAGAGTTATCAGTACGGTACAGAGGATCCTATCCCAAGAGCCTTTGCCTTTTGGGTGGGAGGAGGCCTACACTGAGAAGGGATCTAAATTCTATATTGATCACATGTCTGGGGTTACCACGTGGCAACTGCCTACATCAATCAGTTAGACTGAACTCATTATGATTAACTTATAATAGGAGAATTGATTTAAGTAATGATCCGCGTAAGAACTAGGCAACTCTCTATTGTTCAGATGCATTTCAACTTCCCCACATAGAATTGTTTTGGTTTTCAGAATAATAATAAAACAACCTATAAATAACATGTTTTTAACATAAAATGTGCAAAAACTCTGTTTTGAAGCAAAGTTTCCTTTGTACAAGAACATTTCGGCCAATCACAGGCGCTCAAAACAATAGCCTAGAAATGCTTTCAATTTGCCATGTTCCCCACGTTGAATTTCGGTGTTTTTTAAACTAAGGAAAGCTTTCGTGAAAAGAAACTCAGGCATCTAACAAAATACGGAAAAAATGTACTAACTTTAAAAGTATTGGCAGATTTTCCTGTTTTAAACAATGAGGTGGAATGTTTAAACAATATCACAATTACCACCTTTCTGCATTCCATTCCGAAAGCTTCCCTAGTTCTTACTCGGACCCTTACTTAACTTAATACACCGACGTATGGTTTGTGATGTTTAAAAATTGACTAGTTGCTTTGGCTCTCTCTCAGGTGTCTGGCTCTGGGATCTTCTAGCTTCCTGCAACAGACCTAATCGGAAACGTTACCACAGGGGCGGATCCATCTTGCAAAAAATGGGAAAAAATGACGATATAGTGACGTCGTCAATAATCTTGCTCTTTGTACTGGCATTTATTTGGGTGTTGTCTGATGCACCTAGGGACACCCCCTGGATCGGCCCCTTTACAATGTTTTCCCATTTCATTCAGACCACGTGTCATTTCCAAGAGCATCGTTTCTTTGTTCTAAGGTTGCGGTTTGTTTTACACCAGAAGACGCATGAATATGGATGCAACTTAAACTGTAGGGATTGACACGTGGTCTGAAAGGGGAAAATATCGTAACGCAACCGGTTAGGTCTAATTGCAGCAATACAAAATCAAAATCAATCTATATAATTCACGTCATTTTGTCTTCATCAACACTATAATTCCCATTTCTCTTCCATAATAACAGCAGCCTCATGCAGTCAGTGACTGCCTATTTTTTCAATCGATGTTAAAGGCTAGTCAAACTTATGGTGAAATTCTCAATCAATAATAGAAATCTACATTGTAGACTCAAAACGGAAGGATGCAAACCAAATTGACCCATAAGTCCTTTCGGGAAACGCGATCACCTCAACCACAACGTGGTATCAAGCACGCAAGCCCTTATGTAATTTAAGATATTTATTAATCAAGTTGAGATGCATCAGAAAGTACTCTAATGTTGGCATACAGGGGATAATGGTATACTACATAATAATGCACAACTCTAACCTCTACACGACTTGAATTCACTAATAATATACTCCTAACATCCCATAGCCTAGTGATTTATCATACAAGCAGGACATACTCTGCACTCATTTCTTAAACTATTTTTGATATAATTTTTATAAGATTTTAGGGTTTGTACTAGATTATCCTATTTATCTTTCAGTAAAAAATGAGAACGGCAGAACCCTTGCCGAGGTCATTAGCTTTTAGGGCAAGCCATTTCGGGGGATCTATTGACCCTCCTCAAAATTACCTTGGATGAGAGGGTAAGATGAAACACGAAAAAAATCACACTTTTTCTCGATGGAATTTGTGGCATTTCTTTCGTGTTTCACGCAAGCCTCGCATTCAATAACATTTTGAGGGATAAATTTTATCAAGGCATTGCTATGCATATTTTCTCCTGCAACCAGTCTTGCAAAGAAGCCTAATGCTGATCAGAAAAAGATTAACAAGTGCAGGAAAGAAGAACTACCTTTCCTTAATTGACCACAGAACAATAGATTCAAGTCGAGGGTGGGATTTTCTATGATAATCCATAAATTTACTGTAATGCCTACTTCCAGGTGATCTCGATTTGACAGCTCATCAATATTTGACCAATCAGCGCATGTTTAGATTATTGGTCTGGCAGTCCATCGATAAAAACTTGTTGTGTCAAAATTTTGAAAGTTTTGGAAGAAAAAAGGCCAAAATACCTAAAAAAAAGTAATTTCAAAGGTAAATAAATCTTTTGAGAGGTGATTTTACACTTGTTTTCTTATAAAATATCAATGTTTGAACTGGAATAATGGACCGTCTGATCAACTACAAGTCAGAATGCATTGCGCACGTTTTCCAAGATCACCTGGTTCAGCCTCTAGTGTCTAGTGTTCTGTGGAAGCAAATTCAGGGAAGGTCCTGAAATGTCCGAGTTAGGAGGATATTGATAATCGCAGTAACAATGTTATGTATATTAAATGCCAAGCTGAAATGGATTAGTTAAAAAAATATTATTTTAAAGTACACTATCAGAAAAGTTTAAATGGCTTAGTAGGTTTATAGATCCTGAAAGGTATGAAAACGAGCACATAGATAACCCCAAATGATTCCAAGAAAAAGCTACATGATTATCGCTGGTTCTCAAGCTAGACACTTGTGCAACATTGTGTGCAATGTGAAAAGCAATTGATGTCACT
>OCZR010087660.1:5177-24876 GCA_900234385.1 Anemonia viridis | reverse complement strand
TATATGGGCTATACAGGGATGATCCGCTGAACATGGTATGGTTTTAGAGTTTCGTGTCTTAAACAGGGTATCCATTTTCCATATTTTTGACCATCTTGGCATATAAATTTTTCATCAACTTCAGACACAGTATCTGCACACCGTGTGGCCTGTATTATATACAGGGTTTTGAGTATATGACTATTTTGAGAGGGTAACCATTTTAGAATGCCAGAGGAACACTCCCACCCAAATCCTGGCAGAGTACCCCCAGGCGTTTCACACAATGAAATTAATTTTTGTTGTAAACTGAACTAGAAAATGATCCTACTTCAGCAACATCGTGCACAATGTTGCACTTTGTGTCTACAACTTTTTAAATAATCTGCATAGTTGGTATAAGAGGGTTTGGAAGTCGTTAGTATGCAGGTTTAAAGGAGATAAGCTCCCTTTCCCTCTTCTTTCACACCCCTTTTGGCATCTATTCCCCTAATACTGCTAACAGGCTATAGAATACACCAACCATACTGCAAACTAATTTTGAAGGTAATTTGATTGACAAGTAGCTTGACACATCCCTCATATTTTTCTGCCGGCAGCTCTGCTCTTCATTCCAATTCTCTCTTTAATCTTGCATTTTCATCCTTAATACTACAGTAAGTCATCAACCAGTGTGTGTTTTCAACTTCCATTCTGTTGTCAAAGTTATGAGGTAGGTAATTGTGGTTTTTATTGGATCTGAGGACAGTTTAGCTGTGGGATTTAGAATGTTGGATGAGCCACTGCAGTGTAATGTCTGTAAAAACAAATGGAGACCTGGATCAGTAAATATTTTTAATTTTCATAGGAAGGGGACACTGACATTTTAGAGAAACACTCATAGCTATCTATTTATTTCAGAAAAAAATATCATAATATATACACATATTAATACTCTTTATATAATACATCAGCCTGGAGTTATAAATAAATAGCAGTTATTTTAAGAGGGCAAAGACGTATTAACACAAAGAGTTATCTAACATATGACGCTCTGATTCTGAGATTGAATTAGAATTGAATTGAAGTTGATTTTTGTGGAGGGAGGAAAAGCGGAGAACCTTGAGAAATCCCCTCAAAGCAGGGGAGAGAACCAACATGCAACTCTAGTCACCAAGACTTGAAACCATGCGCTGCAGCCCACGATACTTTTTAGTCCAATCCACTTGAAAAATTTGCTTCGACTTCTTGGATTGAGACATCTTTGTCCAGCTGACCTTTATGTCCTCTTTGTCACAGTTCACTTTCTTAGCTTCTTTGTTATCCTGGCATTCCCCTTGTTTGTTTTATCCTTCAGATTTTGTTTCACCAAAAAATGCTCAGAATTCTACTATCTTTTCTGTTTTGACGCCACACAGTAAAATATTTGCATCCTGAAGTCAAGTCTAACATCATGTACCTCTTTACAGTAGTTCCAGTTCTTCTTGTTAGACACCATTTTGTTTTAATATATACTAGTGATGTTCTATTCTCACCATGATGACAACTGTTTAAAAACCTTGCAATGTTGGCTACACTGTGCCATGGAGAAATGGTGATGAAACAATTTGATTGCATCAAATTGTCTCAACACAATGACACACCCTCGATCAAACACGAGAACAACATCAATAATACCTCAGTTTCCATGCCAAGTGGTTTCAGTCAATATACTACACAGTTTATTATGTACAGTCACTAACACTATAGCTCACCTATGTTGTCCTTTTCTTTGCAAGAGATAGAATAACAGCATATTTCTCTGTCTTGTATTGATGTTAAGTTTCTAAACAAACAAAAGTACATACAGTATATTCAAATCTACAAAAAACATCTAATTCTAAGTTTGATTATCAAAAGAGCACATATTGAACAAATGTCAACATTACACCAAACCAAAAATATGTATGTTTCCTGTTGGATGAGGAACGAAATCAGGGTCAGTAGGTTGGATTTTTTCCTTACTGATGCAACTAGATTTGATACTAGTTATCATCCCATAATTGTTTTCAGTGGAAATGAATGAATTTACTGGGAATCCAGTGGTGCATTCGGGAATGAATAAAATATTAGGTTCAGCAAAAATTGGCAAGAAAATTAGGGTCGGTCACGCAACTAGACACACATATTTTTTTGCCGCTAACGCATACACAGAACATGGCGCAGAACAGTCGAGATTGAATTGAGAGAAATGGGACTGACTTGGGGTGAAGCGAGTAAACTTGCTAAAGACCGTCAGAAGTGGCGTCGCCGTATCGCAGCCTTATTTCCCACACGGGAAGAAGAGGATAAGTAAGTAAGTAAGTAACGCATACACAGTGCCAAGTTGTCTTGTTAAAGGGTTCAGAAATCAAATATATTATTTAATACAATACGTTTTAATTGACATAGTTCTTGATATATGACTGCAGAAAATGTGTAAAAATACAATTAAATAAAGACAAAGTGAAGTACTGTACTTACAGTCTTTCTACTAATTCTCGTTCATCCAGAGCACTGGGAAGATCCTTTTTATTTCCAAGTACTAAAATCTGTTTGTAAATTTAGTTGGTTAGTACAGTAACTAAGAATTAACAATAAACAAGCATTTCATTCCCTTAAGATAGTGTTGTTTTCTTGTTTACCAATTACTAAAATAAATTTAAGGGAATTCATAAAGTAGATACCCTTAAGCCCAAACAAATTTTTTTTAACAATCCAGTTTAAAAGTCCTTGTGAGCGACTGCTGAAACACATAGCAGATGCATTTGCTACACCATTAGCCTCAACTGCATGTAATATATTCATAATCAACCAAACGATTCGTTGTTCAAGTTCTACAATTTTTGCTCTACCATTGGCAATGACACGCAATTGTGGCTAACCCTGTGCAAATGAATCTGCAGTAAAATGTTTCAGTGGTAATATCTGATATCGAAAATGGTCTATTTTGTTAAACCCTAAAACATCCTTGGGCCAGGGCTAAGGCCCATTTCATATGTCACGCTTTTCATGTGCCCAACCAAATAGTCCATTTGTGTCGACCCAAATACATTTGGCACGAGATAATACCAAAGAGCCCAGAGAAAAAGCCTTGAAATTAACAAAGACACCTAACAAACACATTTGCAGGCCAGGAATTCAAACCCAGACACTACCCAAAGCTGAGACGCCTACTGCATAAGACATACACATGTACTTACAGGAATTCCTGCTAGCTGTGGTTTTTCTAGAAGATTGTGCAGTTCATTCTTTGATGCTTCTAACTTCTCATGGTCAGCAGCATCAACCATATAACTGTATTAAGAAGTATAATAGAAAAAAATAAATAAAATTCCAACCACAGGAATAGAATATACAATTTCTAGGGTAGGTTTAGGGGACCGGTTTAGGGGGTTAAAGTATAAAATTACAATTTGAGATGACTTAGAGGTACTAATGGCCCCTCATACAGTCAGTGAAAAAATTACATTTGCAATAACTTCAATTATAATAACATTTTCCAGTGTAGTAATAATTGTTATAACCTCTTTTTCAGGAGATTAAAATTCAGAATTTTAATTAAGAATCTTTTGGTTTGTCTTCCAAATAGGCCTCTTTACCTTCGTATGCAAATTGCCCATTTCAAACCATGTGATGTTTACATGATGGTCTCTGGAGAATTCTTTCTTTGAATATGGAAGAATAAAGTTCAGAAAGATAAAGAAAAAATTCTCCAGAGACCATCATGTAAACATCACATGGTTCGGAAATGGGCAATTTGCATATGAAGGTAATGCACCTATCAAAGTAAACCCCGTGTGAAGGGGGGAGTGTGGGCAAAATATGGGGATTTGATAGCAAACATATGCCCATGGGTCGTGGATTTGATCAGCAATTTTGTCATTAATTTGGTTGACTATCTCCTCTTTAGCCTTCTATTTTTTATGTTATTTGATCAAAAATTGCCTTCCCTCCCTGGGGCATTTGACAATTTTTTAAGGATTTTGTTCAAATCCCCACCCTTTGCTTGCACTCCCCCCTCATGGGTTTACTTTGATAGGTGTATAAAGAGGTCTATTGAGTTGCTTTGATGTCATGTGAAAGAGGTGTTTTGTATAATAGACAGTACTTTGAATTGAAGATAAAAACAAGACGACACATACACAATACAATTGACTCCTCTACAATAACGTTCCCACATGCTTCGGAAGCGAGGCTGACCACCAATGTCCCAAACCTGCAATGATAAGAGTAACAATCAATTTCTAAATTCCAATTAGAATCCAGTGTAGGAAGAGCCACACTCCGATCTACTGTAACTCCAATTACAGTGTATATTTTATTATAATTAACTCAACTGAACAACACAAAGGTACAGCTGTATTTGCAACCTTTTCTATTTTAGTAATAATGGCTACTTGCAAACTCAGGAAATCCCCTATATACAGATGTGATCAAATTTCCTAGCACCCACAACTATTTCTGCGGCAAAATTTTGCACCTTCTGCAACTTAGAGATATTTTTGATGTATTTTTCTTTTGAAAACTTGTCAAGGAGCAAGGATGGCACAGTTTAAGGAAAACAAATAAACTTTTAAGGAGCAAGGATGGCACAGTTGGTTATAGTGCACGGCCTTCGGTGCTATAGGTCCCGAGTTCGATCCCTGGATCTAATATCCTTGTTTTGACTTCTTTCCTTTCTGTGTAGCTTTAACAGGCTTTAAATACCCTTTAAACGGAGCAGTTATCTTGAATTAATAAATTTTACACCGTAGTGAATAGAAGAGCTGACGTTTCGGACGTTAGTCCTTCGTCGGAGTCAACCAAACGGAGCATTGATGGAAAGAGGGGGTAAAATGAGTGCACCATTGACCTCAGGTTTGTCAGTTGAATTACTGTTATGAGTTATCAACGTTAAATATGGTCGCTTTACCTTTACCCTTTTACCTTTGTCAAGATGGTGATATTCAAAATTTATTATCTCAAGAACAAACTCAGGATTCCCTATTTTTTCATTTTTTGGAATCAGCATCAAATTATGTGTAATATATCCATACTAAGAACATTCATTTTGTAATCACTCCTTGCTAAAGTAGTCAACCACCTTAACATAGGTAAAAAAGTGTTGGGACTTACTGTAGCAACTGGCTGCTAGACAGAGCATGTGGCAACCAAGAGTGGCTCTACCATTTTTGAAAATGAAAGTATTTTTGAGTAGAAAGTACAAGAAAACATGATTGCTTGAAAACCGCAATTATTTGTCAAGTGAAATCAATGTTCTTTTTGTCTATCAGAAAAGGAAGTTTTTGAATTACAATTACATATTTCTTTATCAAAAGCTAAGAATTTGTTCTAATTTTTTTTTTCACATAACCAAGACATTCCTGTACTTTCCTAGATTTTCTGATTAAAAACACTTATAAAGAATGTGAGTATAAGACAGCAATTTGGAAATACAAGAAAATATTTTGTCAATATTTCTTTTTCCTAATTTTCATTTCACTCATTATTTTTCATTCAATAATTACTTAAAGAAAAACAAGGTCATTTTCGTTATGAACTTAATTTCTTTTCCATAATCTGATAATTATTTGTCTAAGATACCCAAATAAGTAAGATATCAGACTTGCAGCTGGAATTGAAATAATGGATTAATTCAAAATAAAAGGAAAACTAAAAAGTGAGAGTTAATTCTGTTCAGCCTCAGTCAGTTATGGAAATTATGATTGGCAAAATGTCAAGATATTGAAAATAGTAAGACTATGAAAGCTTTGTTTCAAAGGACTGCACCTGTGTGTATTGGTCATATTTAGATAAAATATACAGAGTTAATATAATAAAAAATGCCATTAGGATTTTTAATTATGTTCGTTTTGCACATGTATTCACTACTGCACTGTACTTTTGAGCAATCATTAAGTTAACTTACCTTTATCGTAACGTTCCCTTTGGAAACCTTTCTCATATTAAACCCAACTGTGGGAATCATATCTTCGCTGAATTGTCCAGACTATGAATAAAAAATATCAAAAGAAGTTGGTTTTCACCGTTTGCATGATCAAATCACAGTCAAAAATACCCAAGAAGAAAGATGAAAATTTTCCACCAAACTCACCGCAATAACGTTCACAAAAGTGGTCTTTCCAGAGTACTGCAAACCCACAAGGGTCAGTTCCATCTCTTCCTTCCAGAAGAGGCTTTTAAACCAGTCTAAAATGCTGCGAAAAAAGGCTAACATGATGAAAACCTTTGATATTTTATTTCCACCTCAAAAAATAGTCTCTGCTCTATTGTCATGTGACAATCACTTCTTGGCTACCAGGCCGGCCAGGGGTCCTTGGAACATGGAACTTGGAACTGGGGACTATATCATAAAACCACATCAAAAAACACCATTGGCAATCAACCGAATCCTAGCACACCTATTATCACTCAAGCTTTATTAACAAAAATTGAAAGCATTATAATTTTATTCTTTTTATCATTAAACAATGAAATACATATTTTTGTTCTAAGGGGCTTAATATGAGTGGTACGTGCTGTAGTGGTACGTGATTTTATTTTGAAAATACTCGTAATAAGTATAATTCTCACACTCTAATTTATCACCTAGGGCTTCATCATCAAGTAATGAAATAAAAAGCATTACAATGATTATCATACATTGAGTAAACTCTAAGGGAATAAAAAGAAGAAGTACATTTTGAAGCGGTACGTGAATTGTATATACGAGTAAGGCCTTACGTCATTTGAAGTGAATTTATATTCATGAGGTACACCGCTGGACATGAATTTGTGTTTTTATTTTTCAATTGTTTTCATTTTTGAGGTAAAAATCGTAAAGTATCGTCTTTCTTTTTGAATTTTTTCGTTGGAATTTCCTCATTTGGGTCGAAATAACGGCGTATGTAGGTTCTGGAGTTATCGTTTTTATCATTGGTGCCTATTAATGGCTACTTTGGATTTTCTACGAGGAGAAGTAGATCGTTTGACTAACGAGCTTCAACTTGCCTCACAAGAGAAGATCCAAGCAGCAGAATATGGACTCGCAGTCCTGGAAGAAAAGCACAAACTACAGGAACAATTTGACGATCTAGAAAACTCTAATGAGGCTGTTAAGCAAGAATTGGAGTGTTTAAAGGAGGTGAGTAGAGATTATCTTCAATATTTATTCATATAGAGAGCATTGAAGGTCTTGAACAGTCATTCAACAAAATATTCATTTCAAGAAAATGTTGCATGTGTCGTTTATAGCAACCAATAAATCAAAAAATATAGGCTTACAAAATTTTTAGTTAAGATAAGTTTTATATAGTTTTTATAAATATTTCCCATTGCTTGAAAATCAGTTTAAGAAATAGTTCATCAAAATTCGAAATATTTTATAAAATCACATAATTATCACATTATTTATTACTCTGTTTCATTAGTTTCTTTGCCACGTTGCATTTCAAATTATCAAGGTTTCATTAGTCAAATAAAATTACTATACGTTCACTATACCATCACATTAATCTATAAGATTTTACATCTTGAATCATGATTATAGTTACAGTATTTTTATTGTGATTGCCCTTTTGGTTTAGCAATCTGCATATGAATTATTTATCAAACGTGTTAGAATATCTCTTTGTCTTTCCAGTTGTCTAAATTCTATTAGTACCTGAAAGTTTTCACACAGCTACTAACTATATACATTGGCTTTTTAATATTTCTGCATTTTCCTTTTTCTTTTTTCTACTCTGATTACAAATATTGAGACTTAGTTGAAAAGTAATCCAAGTCTTGCTTGAGGTTCAAAGATTTGAATATTGTCTGTGGAAACCACACATTACGATAATTGAAATGTTTTTGTCAAAAATTGATTTTTTTTGGAAATGCCTAGCCTCCTTCACAGCCGTTCTTAGAAACCTTGTGTGACAGCCCTAAGAATGGCTGTGAAGGAGGCTAGGAAATGCCCTGCTGAGATCGACAAGTTATGAATTCTATATTTGATTACATATTTTGGATAAAATTAAACAATAATAAATCATCATGCTAGGGCTTTTGCACTAATGTAGAAGACTTTTCACTCACACATTTCTATTATATTCCCGCGGCCCCCCATTGATATTTTCGGAGGGTGAAACAGGAGAAGCTGGAGAATATTTTCTGATTGGTTGGGCTGCATGTTTTAGGAAATTACACAGTATAGCATTGCCAGAAACTTTTCAATCTCATTCAAACATTGATATTTGTGACAGGTGCACATGACTTTACAGAAGTATGACTTGATTCTTCCACAACATATGCCAAATCCTAATATGATGACCAATATTTGAATAACTGTTGTTCTTATCTGAGTAATTGACTAGCTTCATGCACGTAAAAGTGTTTTTACACACGCATATATGAGAGGTTGGTTTGCCCTGAAAAATAGTAATTCAAGTTGGTCACTATATTTTAATTTGGTGTATTGCACATGCATGCATTTGCAGAGGTGCAGGAACAAAATGCAACTGTTTGGTTTCCAAGCTTGCCTGTATAAGAGTTGCACCATGTGTCATAGTGTAATGGCGGCTGCATCGTTATTACAAAATTATCCATATGCTTTTCGTGAATAATGCAACATTTCCTAAATGTTTTCTTTCTTTCTTTCTTCATTTATTAAAGGCTCATGAGCAACTCAAACTTGAACAACAAAAACGAAGTAAATTCGGCGATGACCGTGAAGAGAGCCTCGTCAAAGAAAGTGAGTCCAGAGAAGCTAATTTCCTTCACAAGATCCGGGATCTTGAAAATGAACTTCGACAAGCCAAAAAGTCTGAGAAGGAGGCCCTTCAGGAGAGTGACAGACAGACAACTCAAATTAGTAACTTGCTGAAGGAAGTAGAGCAAATCAATCAAACCAAAAAGGAGTTACACAATGAGATAAGACAGCTGAAGTTTAGGGAGTCAAAGCATTTACAGGAATATGGGGAACTGGAAGAGGAGAACATTAATCTGCAAAAACAGGTACTACACATTTTAATAATAATAAAACATGCAGTGTCAAAAAATGTTGGTGAAGGTTTTGTTACACTTTATATACCAAGCCTGAAGAAATGTATTGTCAGCACAGAGATAGGCAATATGCAGAAAAATGTGCAAAGTGCATGGGAAAAGGGGATTGTATTTACATTATCCTTAAGGTGTGGACGCATAGTGCAACATGGCATGCAACAAATTTAGATGGGGATGACGGGATGACAAACATGCTGCAACAAAATCACACAACATCACTTGTCAGAAGTTATAAACTTAGTGCAACCTGAAGATTTCAAGACGTTGCAAGCTGTGAACATTCACATGATGAAATTTGTTGTGTGCAATGTGGCAGGAGTATAGAGTGATTTAACTTCACATTTCATTGCCTGCTACAAGTTTCAGGGGAACACACATGCTGCAACAGTCCTGTTGTGTGCAATGTTGCATGCAATGTTGTGTGTCCATAGCTTTAGTTTATTTGAAGATTGGTAATATGCGCTGTGTAAATGCATGTAATAGAGAGAAGTTTTTTTTGGGCAGAGGGCATTTGCCATTTGCCATTTGCCTATGCATTGGCCTATGCCAAAAAATATCATTATTTCCTGATTGAACCTATTTCCTTTTTTCAGTATTCTACACTTAAGTTATCCTTGGTGGAGTTTGAAGCCCTAAAAGTAGAAAACAAAAGCTTGTCAGACGAGATAGATGCCATTCAACTACAGCTTCAAATGGCCTGTGAAAGAAGAGATCAGATACAAAAACAGCTGAACGAGGCACTGGAATCCCTTAAAGAACAACGTGAAAGAAATACGGTACTACAAAAAGAACTTCAGGAGAGCCGCCAAACACCCTCCTTTAGCAGCTGGGAGATAGAGAGTTCTGTTGTGGCACAGATCAACCAAGAAAACGAAAAGAAATACGAAGACAACGATTCTAGTAGTGAGGAACCAACTTCACCTTTAAGCCCAGCTCCTGTTCTTGTGGAGGACCTTATGAAGGAGCTACAGCTTTCGGAGAAGAGAGGATTCGAGGAAGAATTGTCAAGACTCACTATCGAGTTAGAGAAGAAAAATCTTGATGCTGCCAAGCTTAAAGAAGAGTATGACGCTCTGGCGACGATCCGAGAAGCCAAGCTTCTGTGTGACACCTTGGATGACGAGTTTGATGAAAGCGAGTTGAATGTTTCTCTAGAGAACTGTATGAAGATTAACAACCAGCTGAAGGAACTCGAAGAAATGAAGAAAATCCTGAAGCGTTACCAAACTAAAGATGGTAAATATCAGGCGCAGATAAGGGATTGGAAGAACGAGGTGGAGAGCTTACGAGCCAAACTCGCGACTGCTCAGACCAAGGCTGATGAGGCGATTTTCCTCATAAAGAAAACAAAGGAGTTGGAAGAACAGAATATGAACTTTAAAAATAATTTGGCTGAGTCGGAGGAAATCATTAAAGGATTGCAGGACGATGTGAAGTCAATGAGTGACCTAGCTGGAGAGGCCCAGGGGAGTTTGAATTGCACTCAAGACGAGCTGAGATATGTCAGTAATGATTTGGCAAAGTTGTACAAACACGTGTGTTCGGCTAATGGGGAAACGCCCAGTAAGTTGATTATGCAAGGCGACAAGGTCCAAGAGAAGAAGGACCCAACTAAGCCTGACGAGGCAAAATCACGCGATTCAGCGGCTGCATCATCGCCAACTCCTGTGAACCAAAATGGTGTTCCCGAAGAACGGCAGTCACCAATGGGCAGTGAAAACCCTAACGATTCCGAAGAACGAGCCGATCCAATGTCTTGTTACCGTCTGATTAGCACCGTTAGGGATCAAGTGAAATTCCTCAAACGCGCCGTCGAGAAATCAGTCGAAGTGTCGCGTCAACGGGCGCTAGAGTACCGCACAGTCGTAACCGACGATCGTGTACCTTCACCTGGCGAATACGACGATTCACTGAGACAACAAGTCGTTAAACTCCAAGGTCTCCTAGCAACGAAACGAGAGCAAATAACCACATTAAGAACAGTGCTTAAGGCCAATAAGTCCACTTACGAGGTCGCGCTAGCAAACCTCAAGAGCCGTTATGAAAACGACAAAGCCGTGCAATCCGAGTCGTACTCGCAGTTGAAGAGGAATCTCAAAGCCTTGAAGGCCGAAGCGGCAACATTTGCGTCGTTACGGAGTATGTTTGCGAATCGTTGCGAGGAGTACGTCGTACAAATGGATGAGCTACAGAGGAAACTATCAGCTGCCGAGGAAGAGAAAAAGACTTTGAATCAGTTACTCAAGCAAGCGATTCATCAAAAGATTGCTCTAACGCAAAGACTTGAAGAGTTTGAAATTGCGCGGGAAAGATTACGCGCATACACGAGGAAGAAATCAAAGGCAGCGAAAGCCAGACCATCCACAAGGGTTTGAAATAATTGAAAGAAAAAATTATTATAAATTATGACGATAAATAGAGATATTTTATCATAACGCATATATTGTAAAGAAATGATGAGTGCATTTTTTAGAAATATCCACTCTGGACAATTGAGAGATGTATGCATCTCTCTCTTTTAAAGCAATTTTTATGAACAGTTTGGAATGAGATGAAGTACACATTTCCCCATTCGTATTCAAAATAAATTAAGGGAAAATGAAGTCCCTCTTCAATTCCAATTACTCTACTCCATCGGCCTAACTCGCACAAACTGTGAAATGCTAGCGATTGCAGACCTGTATGGACAACAAAAAATCGCAAAGGAGTTTAATGTTTGATCAGAAGGCAGTTACTGCAATTTTCATAAACATGCGAACTCCGTAACGGCGCTTCCGTCAATCCATGATAATCAGTCGGTACCTTTTATATTTTTGACTGACGGCAGTGAAAAACCAAATTCCAACTGAGTGTCTCGCAACTACAGAGTTTGCATGTTTATGAAAATGGCAGTAATGCAAGACTTCAGATATTTTTGTAGCCTTACGTTGTAACCCACATGGAAACAGACCATAGAAATCATTATTACCATGTAAATGAGAAGCATATAAGGTTAACTTTTGTCAACAATTTTAAAATATTGTATAATATTTTTAACTTTATAAGGTGCTATAATATATATGTAACTTGATAAGAATGTGGAGAAAAATTCCACCTCAAATTCTACCTGTCATTAGGTAGACTTTAAGTAATTTTGTAATCAAATGGAAATTAATGGTAACAAGATTGTTCTTGGCATGGCAGTGTCAAATTAAAGCAGTTGACATTTGCACCTGTAACTTTGTTTTTAGACTATTTACCGAGTAGTTGTAAAATGGGTTCTCTAGCCTCTGGATATTGCTTTTTTTCATGTGAAAACATTACTTGCAGCTCTTTTTGTATTTTTTTGACCCAACTCCAGATGTCTGGTATATTGGTTTGCTGTCAATCAAAATTACAATGAACAGAGTTTATTTCAGTGAGTGATAAAGAAATTGCTGATAGCCAAACTGACAGATATCTGGATGGAGTAAGCTTTTATTTTGCAGAAATATGAAAAGGGCCGTGATTGCAAATGTGTGGTTGTTGTCAAGTTAGTGTTCCATGCTGCTCAGTGAAACTGCAGAGTGGCATCGTCACGTGTACAGAAATTTCATTCACAACTTACTTTTATTTCGATCAGCACATACCAATAAAAGCAATGGTAATTCATTTACATGCCATTCTCACTACTGCAGATTTTCCCATCCACTTCCATTTCATTGAATATGACATCATAAGTCAATGTTCTCATTCCAATTTTTTTTTATTTTGAAGTCCCAATAACAAGTCATCATACATGTTGGTGTTATCATACTCTCTGTTCATTATATCTAATCCATATAGCCGACATCCAAACCCTGTCTATCTGGCAGCTAGTTCAAGTCTCCAAGATTATGGGGAGTGCATTTCTGCGATTTTCAAAATCACCTTAACTCAGTAGTTGCAAGTTGCCTGTTAAAATTTGATTTCTCTGTCAAAAATATCAGGGTTATTAACTAGCTAATATATAATTGATTGACAGTGGGTGAAAAATTTGCTAGACTAGCTGGGCATATCACTTACAGCCACTAACTTCAAGTAATATTGAGAACTAAAAATCAAACAAGTTCAAAATTTGATTGGCAAATAATGCATTCCTTATACTACAGGAAGAGTTTACCTAGAATAGTTGATGCTTTTTAGTACTTTCTGCCTAATTGTCTGACATTATTTTCACAATTATGCATAACTGCTCCATCAATATCATTCATTCATCTTAACAGACCTCATTTTACAGGATGACTACTGGTACATCCAAGTAGCATTTGATTTTGGTAAACCAAGAAATCTAGTCTAGAATTTTGTATGCACCAATAATCATCTTTCTTCATATAGACCCCTTAAATACAGCTCAATTTTGAGGACAAAAATCTCAGGAGATTGAAATTCGTTTGTTTATAGTCCTTCAGATTGAGCTGCTTTGACATCACATGAAAGGGGTATGTAGAGTGAACATGTAGACAACATGATTTGACTGACACTGGTTGGATGTGTGTGGACAGAAATCTCCCTTTACAAACATACAAGAGTGCAAACAATAAACCTGAAATATTAAGGCAACTACAGTACTTGGGGATTGTATTATATTGACTCTATCTTATTCTAATACCACTTGGTACAGTAATAAATACTTCATATTTAGTGTCTGCACAGATTACTCTCATTATTAGCTTATTGTTTTTGGATATATTTAAGGCATAATTACATAAACATTAATTTGTTTGCAAAAAGAAAAAGATATAAACCAAGTATTCTTTACGTAAATCGTGATTACTGTTGAATTGAATTTGAAATTTAAATTAATCACATTACTTGATGGTTGTCATTAGCAATGATCGGGTGACATCAAAGTGAAGAATAGACTTCAAAAAAAACCAAATGGGTTAGTGGAAATATTTTTTATCATTCTACAAGCCATAAAAAAGTAGACTCTGTGGTATCTATCCTGTATTGAATTGTACAATTGTGTAGATTAGCTAAGCAGATGCTTGACTCAGAGTAGTGGCTATATATTTCTATTTTTACTGGTATAGGTATGTCCCTAGGGGGTACCCCATTGAGGGTGTATACCAAGGAATTCACGTGAGTCAAGCTTAACTGAGCCTTGTAAGAAAGGACAATACTTTGCCAGTAGGTTCTAACTAGTTTTTTTAACATGCACACCCATCAGATTTCTGTTTGCTGTCACTTGATAACTTGATTTGGTCAGGGAAATCATTGTATAACTCCACATCTGTTTCCTGTGCAAGTGCGTTCTTTGCTATAGTCTGAAAAGCCTGTTCAACGTTGATGGCTTCTTTAGCACTGGTCTCAAAGTAAGGAATGTCATTCTTAGAGTGGCACCAGGCTTGTGCTCTCTTTGCCGAGACCTGTTGATTAATGCATATTGTTTAAGAATCCATATTCTTAATTTCACTGTGTAGAAATTGAGAACATTGACAGTCTTTTCATGAATGGCTATGCTTTTGATCACATTTTGATTGAATCCCATAAATCGTCAATTCAAATGAAAATATCATTAGGTAAACAAGTATTTAATACAAACTTTGTAGTAAGTCTAATTTAATAATGAAACCAAATGTTCAACTTACTGCTCTATTTTCTAAGTCAATCTTGTTTCCCAGGACTACAAAAGGAAAGTTTTCGGGATCCCTGGGACTAGCTTGAATAAGGAACTCATCCCTCCAACTGTCAAGGGTCTTAAATGTGTTGGGTTGCGTCACATCAAATACCAAAACACAACAGTCGGCACCCCGATAGAATGCAACACCCAAACTCTGGAACCTCTCCTGCCCAGCAGTGTCCCAGATCTGAAGAGAAATGAATAGGAATGTAAATGAATGAGTGGGAAAAGAATGGGGAAAAGTGATAGATAGTTTGGAGGCACATTTCATATGGCAAATGTGAGTCTGTTCTTATAACTGAGTATATCAACTTGAAGTGATCCTAGCCCACACCTTACTTCAATGGATGTAGTGCTCATAGATCTTGTGTACATACCCCAAATGTTAAGTGATAATCTTAGAACAAAGTGAAACCTGTATATGCAAGAGCTTATTTCAAAACTATGACTGAACTGGCCAATACCTGCATAGTGACCAGTCTGTCATCAACCATCACTTCTTTTGTTAAGAAGTCTGCACCAATTGTAGCTTTGTACTGGTTACTGAATTTCTTGTTTACATACTGGTTCATTAACGATGTTTTACCAACACTGACGAACAAGAAAATAATAAAAATCATAGTTGATGCTATCCACAATAGTGTAAAACTTTTATAATATGGAGGAACTAATTAAGTATATATTACTGGCTAGATTGACTTGATATAATTTGATGTGATTGATACATTGACATTGACACAGATAAAAATTTGATTCAAATAAAAAATAATACACTAGTATTCTAGGGGATGGCACAAGGTTTATAATGGAAAAACATGGCATCACAAGCAATATAGTCTACTACACCTTGTGATACAATAATATTACTTGCTTTCTAATCATTCAGTTCTGTTCTTCCTACATTGAAGTCCATATAATAACTAGACAACCTAAATAGGATTTAAAGACACTGCGAGACATACTTACCCACTGTCTCCGAGAATAATAACCTTAAGAAGCACCTTCTTTCGTGAAGCCATTGTGTGATCTCTATAATAAACAGAAAACAAGTTAAAAATTAGCAAACTTACAGCAATAGACCTCTTTGCCTTCATATGCACATTGCCCATTTCAAATCATGTGATGTTTACATGATGTTCTCTGGATGGAGAGTTCTCTCTTTATCTTTCTGAACTTTATTCCTTCATATTGAAAGAAAGAATACTTCAGGTACCATCATGTCAACATCAAATGGTTTGAAATGGGCAATTTGCATACGAAGGTAAAGAGGTCTATTCAACAACAGCATCAGTGTTTCTGTGGTTTTAAAAAATCTACCAAACCTATGCATTAAGCAATTGAAATATCAATGTGTAAAAGTTGCTCAAGATTATTAAATAATTTATACAAAAGAACAATAATTGTCAAATACGAAACAAAACAAAATAATTTATTTTTTTAAAGATATTATTTTATTTTATAGACTAATTTGATCTAAAACTTATAGACAATCACACTGATCAAGATTCAGGATTCAAAAGTGAAAGTTAAAAACCTTCAAAAATCCAATAAAAATAATTCTGATTTAATGTTTAATTATTGTATTTTAGGAAAGTATGATAAGATTTAGTTAAAGACGGTTCTGAAATGCAGAAAGGATTCAACATAAAAAAATGATTATTCATGTATTTAAAAAGTTAAAAATAGAAAGTAAGAAAAAATAGTGAAATACATTATTCTAGAAGCTCAAAAATTAATAATAAGAAAAATTTGGTTCAGAATGTAGAATGGTTCAAAGTACACAAATTAACATTATATATAACAAACGCGGTAATAACAAAATCCCTCTTCAAAAAAAGAGCAATTTTATTCCCCATAGAATAAATAAAAAAATTAAATTAGTTTTAATTAAGGAAGAGAACTTGAGTTTGAGTAAGTGTTTAAAAAATGGAAGCAAAATTAGTCAAGTTTAGTTTTAGAAGTCGTTGTTGCGAAACTGCATGTCACAAGCACGAATCGTCCATCCCATAGATCGATAAATAATCGCAAAGAACTGAAACAAAGAATCTAATAAACTTGGACCCCTAGCTAAAGCACTTTAAAATAAACTTGCATTTATATCTGAGCTTTGCAG
Organism: Anemonia viridis; assembly: GCA_900234385.1. Taxonomy (NCBI): domain Eukaryota; kingdom Metazoa; phylum Cnidaria; class Anthozoa; order Actiniaria; family Actiniidae; genus Anemonia; species Anemonia viridis. The sequence continues at coordinate 8,140 of OCZR010087660.1, read as the reverse complement.
TTATTAGGATGTGTATTTTTGATGAGAGAATAACTGCGAAAGGAAGGAGCTGCGACTCCAGACCAGATCATCACCATCCTCCACATTTCTTGTTCAAAATAAAGGCATTTTCTAAGTTCAAAAATACGTCTAAGCCTTCATTAGACATCTCTAAACATAGCTCAGTTCATATATATTAGACTTACCACTGTATTGGGAAAGAATTTGGAGATATAACGTCAAATCCAAGAACTAAACTGAAAATTCACCGATGTCGACAAAATGGCCGAGGCGTTTGCGGTGCTTGTCTCGTGACCCTCCGAATATACGCGATTGCGTCACATAACACAGGGTGACCATCCAGAATTGAAACAAATTGGATCCTAAAAAGTTTTTGAAAAATATTTTTACTCGTGAAAATAGATTTTTATGGTTCTTGTAAGACTCAAAGGTGATAAAATCCATTAAGGATCTTTTTTGTTCATTTTATTTTTGGAGATTAAGATCTAGATTAAGATGGAAACAAAGGTCGTCGAATTCTCGTAAGACCCGACGTTTTACGACAACTTCCGAGAACTTGCCGGAAATATAAGATTATAAGAAAAATCAATATGGCGCCCAAGTCAAGGAGGTCTCCAAGTAAAGGCTATGTTGGAGGAGTTGGAGCCTTTATTATGGACTTTTATAGAGACCCATTAAAATGGTATGTATTTTTGTTAGGTCTGTTATTCGAAACCTGGACTTTAAAATCGTTTTTGTTGCGAAATTTCGAGTGTTTTATGTGAGGTCTGCACGTGTTGGCCTCCTGTAACTGGTTTTGCCTAATCTAGTATCAGGATTAGTTAAAATCGATCGAGGTTACGTAATCCTGTGGAGTTAAATGCATCTAAATATACATATATGTATATTTCTACATTATTGAATATTCAACCCAAATTATAAAATAGGTGAATTTACTCTTTATTGATGCAAATATCCATCTGCACCACCATGAAAGATCCCATAAATTTGTTTGTGAATATATGTATCTCTTTTGTGATCCATACAGGCAAATAATCAAGCATACTGGCATATTCATTATAGCAGTTATTGGTGTTAGAGAATTTTCTGATATAGATCTGATGGCACCTCCTGCAAGTCCTTGAAGGTTATGTGTGTTCTTGTCACAAGTTTGTTTCATATTCAAGACTAAAATGAAAGCCTGGTCACCACACAATGTTTGGCCAGAATTGGAACTTATCCTATCACATATTTGCCTTGCTGTCCTTTATATTACCTAAAACTAAATTTGGCCAGACATTATAAATGGTCTGAGAACTATGATTGGAGGTTGCATGTTTAATCTGTGAGTTAGCTATGCCTTGAAAAGATCAGTCTGGAAGTTGATTCAGGGTTTAATGAAGTTTGAATGATTTTAGAGAGCTGGAGCCGGTTGTACAAAGCCTGAATAGCACTATCCACCGGATAAATCCTTATCCAAAGAATAAAACCTATACAAATCTATACACTGGATAACTCTTATCCAGTGGATAACTTTGTCCAGACTTCGTACAACCGGCTCTTGGTAGCAATATACAGGTGTGGCTTACCATACAATGATTCATTGATTCATTGACAATGATTCATTGATTAGTGTTTGGAATCAGGGGATTTATATGCAGATAATAACCAGTGACAACCATTTTTTTTTTTTTGCAGACATCTATCATGAATCAAACCTGCTGGTCCCATGAGTGCACACTACTAATGTAAATGGAATGGAATACATACATTCTGGTTTCTTTAGGAATCACAGCATTGGAACATTTATGTTAACTTATTCAAGGGGCTTCATTGGATACATTGTGAAATAAAGTTGTGTTTTTTATGTATTTGGTTTTTGAAAATACCCATACAATGGCTTGAAATAATCTAGTCAGTCAATCACCAGTCACAATTACCAGCCAAACCACTTTTAGCTTGGTCATACCTCATTTCTGGCTCAGCGTTGGTCAAAATGATCAGAAAGGGGATCAAGGCAAATATTTGACTGGACAAGTTCCGATACAGGCTGGACGTTGTCAGTTGAATGTATTATTTCAAGCCCTGCCATACTAAACAAGACAAAGCATCCCCCCGTTAAATACTAGATAACACCACACCAGACCACGTTATGTGTCATTCTCTTAAGACACCTCATGAGAATTATGGAGATGATGTCTTGCTAAATTCTTTTTAAAATACAACAATGGAGACAAGGTTTCTTGAATCCATGAGTTACCAAGCAAATGCAACTGCTTCCTCACTCCCTCCCTTAGGATATCAGAGTCAAATCTCAATCGCTTTAAGATTTAGTTTCAACTTGAGAGAGATATTTGAAGGCGATGGAGTGTAACTTGATTGTGAAAAAATTTCTAAAGTTTACGGTGGGTTCCCTGTGGTTTTCATATATCAAGAAATGGCGCTACTTCGAAGTGAGTTCCCTCTTCTCAGAGACAAGGGCTACATCGGAGGAAAATGGATAGGAACGGAGAAAACATTCCCCGTTTTCAACCCTGCAACTGGACAAGAACTAGGACAAGTAGCCGATATGGGGCAGAAGGAAGCAGACATGGCCGTTAAAGAAGCCTATAAAGCGTTCCAAACCTGGAAGAAAACCACAGCAAAGGTGTGTAAGAATCTAACAAGGCCTGTACAGTAGATAACTGTCATTTCTTAAAACTTATGTTACTAGTAATACGCCTCCAGGAAGAAAAGTTTTGGCGCATTTATGCAGGAAGAATAACCGGTCGGTTTAGTGAAAGGGATTGGAGGTCATTTCTTCCAGAATTTTCCAAAGATACACAGAGTTTGTACAGTGATAGGATTTGCATCTGTAGCTACAAATAACTGCACGAACGTTTCTTAACAGTTTATTTGTGCATTGTTTTATACTAGAAAATGTAAAAGCGCCAAAACCTTGCTCAATATTACCTTACCATGCATAGTGATGTATGCAAATTAAA
>OCZR010087599.1:297-12727 GCA_900234385.1 Anemonia viridis | reverse complement strand
TATTGTGATGATCAAGGGTTGATCAGAAAATGTTGCAAATACCTCATCTGACATCTAAATTACAAAATGAAGCAAGTAGAAGTAGAAAGCGATAATAAAAATCTTTAAGAAATTGTAAGAAAATTGTCAACATTTCTCTGTAGAATTTATGTAACTTTCTTCAATAGAAAAAAGCTCAAAACATTTCTTGGTGAAATATGTAGACAAACTTCTAACTTAGTGACAATCATATTTGACGTCATATGTTGGTATGGCCTCTCGACGTTTTTTGCCCAGTCAGTGCGTGAGAAAATTTAAGACTGTGCTAAAAAAATTATTTTCTTTCATCTGCTCTATATATACATGTATTTCAAAGATTTTTTTACTGCAATCATTCAATTTTTACCTTTTGGGGATTTTCAGCAGCAAAATTTATGATGCTGTTTAACAGCTGTTCATTGGTCTCCTCGCCATTGCCAATCCTTTGGTCGGAATTACTGGTAGGCTCTGAATTTTCAAATGTCATTATCTCCTTATGATTTGGAATTACTGACTTTATCATCCAGTCTTTCACTAGATAAAAGCGTTCTTCCTTTATTCCTAGCTTTTCAAGGATCTATTGTATACAAATTAAAAGATGTTTTTAATTAGAATATAAGAGATTGACTGCAAATCAATTACCTAATGGGATAAAATATCTATGAAATAGCACATTACTACAGACAGGGCAAAAAATTTGTAAATAAATGCTAATATATATGTAAATAATATGAATGCATATTTGAGAAAAAAATAAGCCTTCCCGGGAGGTGATAAATTTTGATAGGCAATCAAATCTGAATTTCCTTCAATATTTCAAAATACCATTTATTTTACTTGAAAAGGATAAATTTTCACAATTTGAACAATAAGACCCAAATATTAATGGAGCACTTGGACGAAAATGGCCAAAATTTTTAAAGTCTGAATAATTCAAAATAAAATATTTGTGGATAAAATGAAATAATATAGAATAAGTTCAACAATAACTTTCCCAAAAATTCTATATGTTAGTTACATCACCAAGACATCTAGGTTTAAAAGCTCAGAGAACAAGAGGGTTGAGTAAATGATTTCATTTACTCAGGCATAATTTATGTGCTCATATAATAAGCAATTTTTATCCACCACTTTTGACTGAGAGTGAAATTTGTAGCTTGGGACTATTGTGTCAATATAGATAATTTCATTAGCTTTCAAGTGATTTTCATCTTTGATGCAAGTTCCCCTTTAAATAATTTGATGTTTGCTGCAAAGTAAAAAAGGAACGTCATTAAAGGAAGAACAGAGTGAAGTTAGTTTACGTCTGACTCAGAAAAAAATCTGTGCTCCATACTGGAATCAAACCCATGATCCTCTTGATACTAGTCGGATGCTCTAACCACTGACCTACAGGAGACTCTATAGGGAGCATCCTAAAGTCTCCTGTACCTCAGTGGTTAAAGCATCCTACTGGTATCTGGAGAGTCATGGCTTCCATTCCCATCTGGAGCTCAGATGTTTTCCGAGTCAGACATACCAACGTCTGTTCTTTCTTTATCATTCTATTCTATTTCTTTACTGCAGAATGCCATATTGTAATGGAAACACCCTGTTATATTACCTTTCCAGTAGCAAAAAGCAACAATGAATAATTAAACTGAGCTCTCATGTCAAGGATGCTCAGTTCCTCATTCATTGGCATGACTTCATGGAAAATTGGGTCTTCTTTCATTCCCTCAAAGGCTGCATACATCTCTAGGATGGTGCCCACACTTTCCACTGCACCATCTATCATCGGCTTCAACTCAGATTGGAACCTCATAGATTTCTCTAAGTTCTGTTTCTGCGGAATCCTATTAAACGGAATAACTGCAATCCTGGAGAAAACCCTAACAAAATGTAAAGTTAATTAGATGTGACTAATTCCTATAAAGTACATGAAGAAGTTTAACAAAATAACAGATTGACATTTGCACTAATTTTTGCTTGCATTTTAAGTCAACTAATATAAGAATGTACCAGTTGAACAGCTTGAAATGAAACATTTTTAATGATAATTACACAAACTTCAACTCAATCATAACATCACTGAGCATCGAATAACAAAAAGATTAAATTAAACAATTGGATAGTATTATAATTGGGAATGTAAAAATTGAAGTAATTTATCGCTACAAATAATTTTATTTTTTAATTAGTAGCGGAGCTCCTGTGCGGGCTAAGCTGTGAACACCATACCATACTTTCTTATTGTTTTTTTTTCAAAACCTGTGGGTTCATGGTCATGATTGGCACCGTTCTTGGACTATTGTTGTTCTTTTGACAATAAGTCTTTTTTTGTGACTATAATAGATACTTGGATAATTAGTATACAGTTATAGTTTTTTAATTCCATATTGTTTGTAATATTGGCTGATTAATAATGCAGTTTGAGAGCTTTAATATTTGACAAATATAAGTTGAAATTAAATGTAGTGAGTTTTGAAGGAACTCAATACGTACTGCTTTTAAAATTCCAGTTTGCCATCACACAGTTATCACCCAGCCAACAAGTCGTAACAGAACTCATCCTTTTGTCCAAGCATTACATTATGACAGGACGGAAAAGCGCTGAGGTAGCTACTTTTAATTCACGATTTTTTTATTCAACTAGCCATTTAAAGCGCTTTATTCATGTCACTGTGGCTCCAAATTTGTGACAAAATTCTGTCAAAACAGAGTAAAGCTTCTTGGAGATATTCATGAAATGTGAGATTTTTTGTCGATCAAGCTATCACCTCTCCACTTACCAAGGCGATAGTTATCGATTTGGGATGGCAGCTTCTTCAAGTGAAGTCGAGAATCTTTTGCTTCTGGCAATAGTTTTGATATTTTGCTCAAACGAAAAGCAAAAACTGCTTCTTTCTTCAGGAAATAGCGGGTCTAGATAAAACGGAAAATAAATTTGATCACAAAATATCGTTTATAATACGGAAGCGCCGACAGAAATCCTTCATAGAATGAGTTATGATTAATTAATATGAAGGAAGACTACGAGCTAAAGAACCTCGCACACTTGGTTTACAGCAACGAAATTCTAGTTATATAGTCCAAAAGTTAAATAGAATGTTTTCATTCAAGTCCTGGAAGAAGAATTGTGATTAAATGAATTGTGTTTAATGTATCAGTATTGTATAGATTCAAATGTAAAGCTAGTTCTATACTGCTTAAAGAAGTATACTGTTGTCGGTGGCATCTCTGTTACGCATAAAATGAGAATGGGAGATATGGAACTTAGCAGATAGAAAGTGAAAATTATCTTTAGTAAGGGAGGAGTGGGAGGGAAAATACAAAACTGCTAAGCACGAACGCGGAGTATGAGCAGCAGAACCACAGCAAACTCCGAAGCCGTCCGACACTTTCCAGTAGTTATCTCGAAGAGGGACGAGAAGGACGAGTGATCTCATTTATATTCGTACAGAGATAACGCTGACAACAGTATACTCTTGTCGGTGGCATCTCTGTTACTCATACAATGAGAATGGGAGATATGGCGGTCTCCACTACTAAAAGAAGAGTTATTTATCAAATACTCATCCTAATATCACCCATTCTATCACCCATTCTAATACCCATCGTAAAGCTATTATCCGCGTTCTTTTAGCTATCCTATTATTCACCTTATAAACTGTACGATTGCCCATCCTTTATCCATTCGATTTTATTTCTATAATGATGGTATTATGAGGAGGAAAGGGATGGGAAGGCACACAAGTAATGTTTTAGAGAGTTGAGATCCAGATACGTTGTCAGGGATTCATCCGGAGAATTGTCTTGTATTAATATGCGAGCAGAAGGGTCCGAAAATGAGATAACTTTGGCAAGTCTCATGTAATACAGGGCTGTTTGACCACTATTCGAACCAACATGGGACATCACATCGGCGGGGTTGGAACCAGAAAGCGCCAGAGTAATGGCACAACCGGCTCTAAGGCTATGGAGAGTCTCTCCTTCGTCAAGGGAAGTTGAGGTAACGTTCAAACAATCAGCAGCAGTCGGACCAGAAATTGGTTTGTCAATGACGTCCCCTTGAGGAGTAGTAGGGCGGAAAAGGTAACCTGTAGTAAGGTCTACTCCAAGCTCTTTAGATAGAGGGACGAATGTTTCAATGCCGCGGACTGGACATACAGACGAGTCCGGATGCCTACGTAAACGAAACATGTTAGCTGAGTCGTCTCGAAGCGTCTTTCCCCAGACCTGATTCAACAAAAGGCCATCATCATTAGGAAAACGTAAAATTTTAGGGCATTTTACTTGACCTAAATCAGCGCCGCGATCACCAGAGAAAAACAGAGCTTTAAAATAAGCTTGGTCTCTGGCAAGAGCAAAGAGCTGTGAGGCAGAAGAGCCTGGCATTGACAATTATCGGTCGATGTGATGCGCTAACAAACGTAATTTGGGAAGAAACATCGGAGTGGCTTGCTTGGGAGTGATTCGAGCGTGCAACTGCTATTCAGTTACACTTTTTAAATACTCTTTAATTTCGAGGGAAGAAGCGGGGTTGCCCAATGCTACGGGGCTGTTTCATTCGCCGCAACGACCCATCTAATTGAAAATGGCTCGTAATTGGCCGATGTATGAGTCTATCGTGGAATAAGACAAACGTATGGCGCACGAGCAAGGGTGATTGCCATGTTGACGGACAACCATCCTGGTGGACTTGAGTTTTCCCGTCTTTGTCTTTCCTAACTAGAAAACCACAAATATCAAGAGGCATGGCAAGAAAAGGCGTTTTATGTCCTGGCAAGGATGCTAAGATTTTGACAGACTGATAATTTTTTTTTTCGAATACGCAGAAGATGCAGCAGTGTTTTTTAAAGTTCTGAGTCGTTCATCGATAGTCATAGACAGGGGTTGGTGAAGAGGGTAAGGTAACATGTTTGCGAGAGTAACCACAAATTTGACAAAACCGGAATACATGATCATTAGGGTACTGGCATGATGGACAGGAAACAGCGGGAACATGAAGTCAAGCGGCAGGAGGAAGTTCCTGAGGGGACAAAAGAACAGGTCTGAGAGCAATCGAAATCAAATACTTTATTTAAAATGAAAGGTTATAACAAACAAATGCCAAGCAAAAACAAATCTAGATGCGGAATATCCATAGGTCCCAGGGACAAGGTACAGTGGAGGGAGCGAGCACAGCACCTATTTCCCCTTTGAGGGATAGAATGTGGGAAGAGACGGCTGTATGTTGTAAAAGAGGCCACCAGTACTTCCTAAGATGAATATCGAGAGTGACAAGGGTGAAGGAAAGATTTGAGCATGAAAGTAGATGTTTCAGAATTCGACCCACAAGAGGAAATGGAGGGACAAAAAAAAAAGTTCCGGAGAGTCGACCGGGTTTTGGGCGAATATGTTGACGCCAGCACAATTGGGAACTGGCCATGGGGGAAAAATGGCAGAGGAGCGCCTGTGATGCTTGATCAGAACAACAGAGTGCCCAAACTCACCACCAACCAGTCTTTGAACCTTGTGCCTCACAGGAGGAGCGAGGGTAATGTCATTAAAACTGAGTCAGCTCGGTTGTCTAAAGAACTGACATAATGGAGCTGAATAGAGAGATTAGAAACAAGGGATTCCGAAAATATAAGCTTAAGGGCATTAAAAAGTGGTCGGGATCTAGAACCCTGTCTATTCCAAGCACCTAGGAGAGCTTGGCTGTCAACAGTTCGGTTCGGTTCGGTTTGGTTGGTTTTGACCAAGTGCCAATAATCAGAAATGGCAAGAGAAATTTTCCCAGGATTTAAAACCCCTCCCCAGGAAAAGGAAGAGGCGTGGGAAAATAGCTCGATCTGGGAATGCCTTTCTGAGCGCCAAGGTAGAAAACCAGACCAAAACTCCAAAAAGAGCCATTCTTCGATTTCTGCATGAAGAGGGCCTGAGACCAATTCGGGCCTTGCGCGTCAAAGGCCTTTAGAAATGGTGAGGTTATTTTCATTAGTAAATAAGAGAGCGCCTGGAACAGCAAAGGATAGCGACAAGCATTTTCCAGCTAGCTTTTGAAGAGTAATCATCTCAACAACTTGGTGGCTCAAAATGTCACGGACTAGAGCGATAAATTTTCCTTTTTTTTTGGGAAAGCAGAGTAAAAGCTTGCTTGGAGGAATCGACCATGAAACCTAAGTAACAACATCATCTGTTCTGGTCATCCTGGATTTACTTCCTCCGCTTCTGTGTTCAGAGCTCCCACGCTCGATAAACTGGTTGATGATATGTTAGTTATCAAGCTCTTTAATATATATTAAGTTGCCTGCCTATTTCCCTATGTCCAGATCCACTTAGTATTTTCCCTATTAAAGTCAGCCTGCGGTATGCCCACATACTTAAAATATTTCTTTTTTTTTATAATTTTTCCTCATAATTCTTTTTGGGCATGTCTTTTATTTTAGCAGATACTTTAACGCCAAAGGTTTTTACAGTTTCAGGCCATTTAAAAGCTTCTGTCTGTTTTGGCTTATCCTCCCTATTGATATTTGCTCCTGTCCATAAGGCTTCGGATTTTTTCTTATACAGCCTCAGACCAGATGCTTTGCCAAAATCTTGAAGAATTTCCATTGATAAAATTAAAGTTGTATCGTCTGCGTATTGACTTATTTTAATTTCAGTATCCAAAATCGTAAAGCCTCGTATTCTGTTCTCTTGTCGTATCGTGATAGATAAAGTTTCAACAACCAGAAGGAAGAGATAGGGCGAAAGCGGGCATCTTTTAGTTTTGTTTAAACTTTTTTTCTTTTTCTTGGAATGTAACAAGGCGTTCAATTTCCAAAAGCCAGGTCCCCTCTCATTGCTATTAACTGCGATATTTATTTGTACCGTTGAGTGATCAGTTTTATATCCTGGTAGAATGTCAGCATGCGAAACATTTGGCATAAGTGATTGAATTATCAGAAAAAAAATCTAGCTGACATTGTATAAGGCTCGGGTGCTTTCTTCTAGTGGTGTAACGATACATCGAACTATCGATTAATCGCGATGTTAAAGCCGCAATAGCAATGCATCGATTGTAAAATTACACTATCGATAACTATCGCGATACTTAAGTTGGACTATCTATAGTTTTAATAGTTTTTACTGAAAGGATTTTAAGCCAAAAAAAGGAGTCGCAATTTTGTTCAAATGTGAGGGTCTGGTAACGACAGTGCAATATAGAGGGGGAGCAATGTACAGTTGTTTGCATCTAAGCGGGAACACCAGAGACTAAAATGCCCCAAACGTCTATGTTTCAAGACTCAGACGGCAAAATTTCTTTGAAGTGAGCGGCTTTAGTTTTGCGGCGAGACATCAAACAAACGTTACCCAATATTACAAACTTAACTCAATACTATCGCAATAGTCCCCTATTGCAATACTATTGCAATAGTTGGAACAACTATCGTGATACTATCGTGATAGGCAAAAACTGCTCAATAGTCACCACTACTTTCTTCACAAAGTGAATCTGGATGCATCGGGATTTTAAAATTCGCCATGGGTCAATTAACTTGAGTTCTTCGCACAAATCTTGAATCACCTTTAAAGAATTTATATGTGTTTTCATTAGTCCCCCAGATTTATCAAAGTTAGATGGATTAACTCCAATTAGTGTTAGATGGTGTCTTAGCTTGTTAACAAACATGTCATAGGTGAAAGTTCTTTCCGAATTACTAGCCGGGTCCCACCAGTTTAAGGCCTGTGAGCACGGGAGCGCTGTGTTCGTAAGTGATTAGCATTCAAATGAAAAGACTGCTTTGGTTAACTGCTTCTTAGGGTCGAACTTAGTAGCTGTCAAAGGCAATAAATGTGATTTCCTAAACATCCCTAAGAATGCCACTAGGCAGATAGCCCAGAAGGAGGAATCTAAGCTGTTAGAGAATTTTAAAGTGGAATATACATCTAAAAGTATATGTGGCGTAATAGGTAATTTTTGTCTTTGAGGGGAGCCCTTTACCCTTTTGATTCCTGTTAGCAACGATTTGAGGACCCAATTATCCAGTAGGGGGTTTGGGAGACCAAACTCCTTGTGTAAAGTGCCTATTATGATAGTTACAGATAGATGTTGGCTTTAAAAACCGAGCTAAGTAGGCCGCATATTGTAAGAGGTGCGACTGATGAAGTGCGAACAGGAGTATAACCCATGTGCGAACAAAATTTTAAAAACGTGTTTTTGTGAGTTTGATATGTGTTCTTTGTAGATTCGGGAAATAGATGCGTACGGTACTCAATAATTTCTTTCTCTAATTGCTTTGCCATATTGCTGTCTCGTGCCTCTGCAAAAGATATAGTTGAGGCTTTTAGCCGACATATGCCATGTAACCGGTGAAGCATTAACAAATTGCTGTGTGTAGCTGTTACAAAATATTGTGTAAAATTTGCGGAGATATTGGGGTTCGTGAAGGCGTGAAACAAAGTCTGCTAAAATATTACGTTTGCCTTCTACATATACTGCAACGACGTGGAAGTTGTTTGTCGCTGAAAGCCAAAAAAGGTGCCTCAATTCACGGATCATGTAAGCGTTCGCTGTGGTTCCTTTGTTTATTATTTGGACTGCTGCTTGATTATCGCTATGAATGACAATGCGTTGATTTGACCAAAGTTTTGCCCATCGCTTGGCCGCACAAATGATAGCTAGCGTTTCTTTGTGGTTTATATGCAGTGTAGAAATTTGGGGAGAGTCGAGGGGGAAGTTGAGATAAAACCAGTCACCCCGGAAAAACCCTGCCGCTGCCTCGTTACATGCATCCGTGACAACGTCCTCTGTTGGCAGTCTCTCAAGAATTAACTTTTTACCGTTGAAGGACTTTAAAAAATTATCCCATCAGTGTATGTCGTCGTGAAAGTGTTTATCTAACTTGGTCTTGGCACTTAAGGATAAATTATTCGTAGTATCTAGAATACGGCGAAGAAACGTTTGTCCTCTGTACACGACACGACAAGCGAAATTCAGTTTGCCGGCCAAGCTTTGAAGTTGTTTTTTGCTTGCACGGCGTTTTGTTTTAAACTCTGATATTACTTGTTTGAGCTCTTCGACTTTTCGATCTGGAAGCCTCATAGTGCATGTGGTTGTGTCAAGTTCCACCCCAAGGAATATTAATCGTTGCGTTGGCGGAACTAATTTGCGATCGCTTATAGTAAAACCGAGGTCTTGTAAAAGTGTCAATAAAGTTGCATAGGCTAACTGGCATTCAGTCTCGGATTTTCCTATTACTAGGAAGTCATCTAGATATACTATTACGTTTTCAAACCCCCGTCTCGCCATCATTCTCCGTACCGACTATGTTAATCTATGAAAAATTGACGGACTAGATTTTGCTCCAAACGGGAGTCGAGTGTCATAAAAGTATGTGTACGCTTCATCGCCTTCAAAGCGCCATTTACATCCCGTTGCGCGATAATTGTCTACATGGATAGATACTGACCTGTACGCTTACCGGAGGTCAATTTTTGCCATAAAGTAACTACGTTGCAAGAGTTTTATAGCGTCATCTATTTTTTGAAATTTAAACGACTCAATAGTGATGAAATCGTTTACTGAGTGACCATGCAGTCTAGAGCAATCGTGAATCAAGCGTATTTCGTTAGCATCCGGTTTTGGAATCGCTTCTAACGCGCTAGCAATAGTTGGTTTGTGCTTCGTTACAATGTAATTTCCTTGGTTGATTTCATCGAGAATAGTTAGCTCAATTAGATGCCTGTTGACTGGATTCGTTGCGGATTTGTAATTATCCATGTCAACGTTAGAAAATGCTGTTCCGATATTCGTAAGTTGAAAACCGTTTAAAATTCCGTCGCAAAGATGCTCTTTGTCTTCATCTCTTTCAAGTTCCTTTAGCCATAATTCATGATTTAAAGGTGTATTTATAATCGGTTCGGTTAGTCATTGTTGGGTTTTGTGCACGTTACCCGCGTGCGGTTGACTACACGCTTTCCCAGCGACCTTTCGATTGCATTCATGGTTAAAGTCGCATGATGTGCGTGAGCAACCCCGGGGGCTATTAAAATTCCTACAAATTACTTTCCCCTCGGCGTTAGTATTAGCAAATGCAACGTGACTTGGGTTGGTTTGTGACTTAGTTAGGCTATTAGCAGCACGTGTTTTGGGTGTGAGAATGACTGTGTGCAGGTGATTAGAGTCATAACTCCAGGGATAACGCTAAATAGCTTGTATCTTACGAAATTCGTTATCATATAAAACTACAGATTGCCATTCGTACTTATTGGATCGGTCCATTATCTTAACTGTATATGCTAAATAGTGTTGGATTTCTGAATAATCTAGTTTTCCTTCCGACAGAAGGGTGTAAACAATTCTAGTGTTCCACCCACTGCTGAATTGAAATTGATTCTAGTTTTGGTTTTTTCGGTCCATAATTAACCGAGATTCTGGCTGAGCACTGACTACCTATAGTCTCCTCGTTTTCTTGAGGGATTATTGTGTCTACAAAGTCTGGTATTAGGTATACTTTCTCACCGTTTGGCTTTGACGGACGAAGAAACATTTCTGATGTTGATGTTGCTGATTGGTTCCTTTGCTGGCCTAGTAGCAATCCTTGTTGGCCTGATTGACTTGATGGTGGTGGTAGTGTCTTATCATGCTGGGCCAATAGTTCATCTAATGGCGTGCCGAAGGTCTGACGCTGGTATTTAACTTCTTCTGTGGCTAGTTTTCTTCCTAGCTGTTCTACAGAAGCGCGCATTTCCTCCAGCTCTCTTTTTAGAGCTCTTTGCTCTAGGTCCTTCTCTTCCATCTTTAGGGACTTGAGGTTTTCTTTTGGATTTTCAAGATCCTCTTCTCTTGGAGAGCTTGGACGCTCTTGCTTTAGGCGTGATGGCGAGCTTCTTTCGAGTCCTTCGCAGAACGCCGATGGGATGCCACATTCGTGATTTTCCAGTTGTTCCTTACATCCAGGGCATCGTTTTTATCTTTTGCTTGTCATTTTTGATTTTCCAGTTACTGAAGGCTGAAGGCTATAAACCTGCTGAAGGCTATAAAAACGCTTGTGCTTCTAGTGCGTATAATTCTATGTGTGCTTAGACCAGGTACTCTGATACTTATATGAGCGTCATGTTACTTTCATTATCTAGGTGCTAAATATTTCTTATGTGACCATGCATAGTTAGACTTCCTGTCCCCATCTCGACTCGCCTGATGACTAATTTAGATTTATATTAACCCCTGTTAATAACCACCACAATGCCCGAATTGCAGTTGGCATGAACGAATTAGTCGTGTGACGTTTGCACACAGCCATTTGTTATCAGTGCTAAAAATGTAAAACATGTTTTATCGTTGCGAAGACTGTAGTTTAATGCATTTACTCTCTTGAAAATCAAATACACTAAAACCTCTTGTAATAATAATTTACTCTCGACTCAAAAACCTAAAGTGCAAGGCGAATGATTCAAGGGTCTTCTGACGATGATTGTAGAACAACTTTTAATAGATACAGTAAAACGATTGAGAGCAATCGCAAATTTATTACAAAGTGGGGAAATGTGTAGTTCGGAGTTTAGCTGTAGTGACTAAACTATGAAAATCAATCAAAACACTGCGGGTGTTTGTTGAGTCTTCTATTGTTTACAAAGATTAAGATTGATGTTTATAAAATGTTTAAAAATGTTTATAAAAGAAATTTTTGTGCGTTTCTTACAGCGAAAACCCTTGTATCGCGACCGTTAACTTCAAACTTCCAATGGGAATTTGGGTTTTTCTGAGCCGACAATCATCTTGGATTAATGCAAATTAGCCTATGCATCACGCTCGCTTTGACTTCGGCCATCATTTACGTTTCTGTTTAAAAATCTAAAATGATTCGAGAATATTCCAAGAAGTTGTGATGGAGAGTTGTTTTTAACCCTTCTCACAGTCAACTTTTCAAGCAATTATTCTCACACTGACTCAGAATCTATCGTTGATCAAAAATTAGTAAGCGTATTATCAGTGATCTAGAGCTGCGGCATGTTGACATCAACAAGGTAAATTATATTTAATTCTCGTCGAAAGTTACTGTAAAACAGCAAACTATGGCTGTTCCAGTAGCTAAAATATCTCGAGTAGTTTGTATAAATGCAAAATATTATGTAAACTTTCATCGGGAATCGTATCGTATCGGTCGGTTTGAGATTCATGAAGTCATTGTAGTTTTACCGATTCATGCAGGATTTCTTAGTGATCAGCCTTCTTTTAACTTGAAGACAACTCTTCGTCTCAGCAAATTCTTGGAATATTAATATACCTCGAAATATTTTAGTTACTGGAACGACCATAGTTTGCTGTTTTACCGGCAGTAACTTTCGACGAGAACTAAATATAATTTACCTTGTTCATGTCAACATGCCGCTAAATAATTTTTGATCAACGATAGATTCTGAGGTTTGTAAGGATAATGGCTTGAAAAGTTGACTGTGAGAA
>OCZR010087557.1:0-10082 GCA_900234385.1 Anemonia viridis | reverse complement strand
CAAAAAATAAATGTGCTGTAGAGCAATTTTACAGCCTACCATTATAGTCTGTGGTTATCATGGTCACCCAATTCAAGGTAGTCTAAAGTTAATAACCTTTTTACTGTAGTTTTTTTTTTTGGACTGCACTGTCATACACTATGAATTTTAAATGTCATTATTATTTGATTTTTTAAAAATTTCTTTGCGTATTTTTTTGTAATACCTTTCTGAATGAGTTCAGCTCTAAGAGCAGCTGATTTGGGTTTTCTCCTTAAGGTGAAGTGTTTTGGTAATGTGGGTTGTTGACCTACTGCTGAGTGAAGAGCCATCTTATTAAGGTATGTACACTCTAATGGCAGAAGACTTGAACCATTTTCTGCTGCAGCCACTGATATATGAAAGAAATATACATGTGCTTTATCAGAAATGACGCAGGGCTCATAAAATAGCACTTATCTTGCCTGATAGGGAATTTGGGGGTTGGAGCTGGTGGACAAAGGGGGTACAGTGTAATGAACTAGTCCTGGTACCTAACACAACCATACAGTACACCATGTGACAACATTGAAATGGCTTCCCATTGTCGTCCAGTAATTCATCCAATTGCAACATATGAGCATAGAGCGGATTTAGCATCAGTGTAAAACATCACAGCAAATGGCACGGTTACGGCAAGGCACATACACAGCACTGAATGTAAAATGTTTTTGTACATGGCACAGCACTGACACAGCCACGGCAAGGCGCGATCTGTGCTGTAAGTTTTTTGTAGTCATACATGTACAAAAAATGCTCTACAGTTACAGTTATGATAAGATAGGGCATGGTTAGAGTATGACTAAAACTTTGTTGTATCCCTTCCCACTCAAGTGAAAGCCGCTGTGTGATGTGCTGTAACACTGAAATGACTACCTACTAAGAAATTAGAAATTACTTTTGTTTCCTTGTCATTATCTTGATCAAAACACAGTTATACTTTCATAAACTAACTTATTATTTATCTGTATATCAAACGGGCGCGAATCAACCCGTTTACTGGCTATGTTTCATTCATTTACTGCTATCATACATGCATACTAGACGGTGGATCCCAGCAACTTACAACTCTGCTTCAACTGTTGAGTGACTTCAGCAAACACCGGGCTAGCTTGTTCCAAATGTACATTCAGCATCCCCGATGTCGGATAATATTTAAGGATTTCACAAATAACACGGACCCACTCATCTTCATCTTGGGATCCTATTTCTAACGTCTCGCACAAATCAGCACTAGTTTCTTCCAAAACTCGACGAGGAAGGTGAAGAAAAGCCATCAAAAGTTTGATCTTTACTTGAGGCTCGAGTCGATGAAAACATTCAGGGATGTTCCTTAATACATCTTGAGTTAGTAAGGATCGTAGATTTGATCCTGACCACGGATCGTCGCTAGAAAGTTTATTTTGTAGCCAGACATGCGGAGCAATGTCTTGTCTACTGGACGCCATCTTGGATTTCAACCTCCCTTTGTTGCATTATTGTCCAGGTGGGACTAGAGAGGAAACTTTGTCAGGTCCTTTTGTAATGGGGAGGGGAGGTTAAGTCAAACATTATAAAACCAATCCAATCTCGTTCCCAGAGCCTGCGTTTTCGACTCAAAATTTTACAAAATATTTAAAAAAAACTTTAAAAAAACATTTTTCCTTAGTGTGATGTCCAAAGATTTCATTCTAGTTTAAGTTTGATTTAAAAAAATGAAATATATATTTTACCTCGCATTTATTAGGCTAAGGAAATATTATCTTGAAATTAAATATTTTTGATACTAAATTATTTCAATTTTTAGCAAATGACTAAGAATGTTTTAATTGATTAAGGGATTTTGGTTAGGTACATAAAGGTTCTTTATTCAAATGAGCTTGATGGGTGTTAGTTGTGTACCAGTATATAAGGTGCCTTGATGTACCTGTGGGGGAGGGAGGACGGAAAGCTGGAGCAAACTCTGCATTAGGTAATGATACTCGCACGGCAAGGGGAAAGACAGGTGAAAATACCCCCAGAAACAACATGATTTGTAGACCTATTTAACCACGAATACAACACAGAGGAATTCAATACGCTTCAAGTGAGCTAAAATGCCTTGTGGCAGGCTGAAAGACCGTGTGTTGGTGAGTAGAATTGGGAATGTTTTAAGTGGGTTGAATGTTGCTGTGGATTCATTTTACTCACCCGGAACTTATCACTATTATTATCGCTACAAAATCAGAAACTACTATAGAAACAAAAAAGTATATCACTCAGGGATAGTATTCTTGGCCTGTCTACTACGATAAATCTTGACTATGATGAGATTCTTGCTTGTCATTCAAGTAAACTTATCTATGCTCAAATAATCTTGAATAACATCAATACAAGCCACTTTGAGAACAAACTTTCTCGTATCTGATAAAACTAAAAGATCCAACTCTTCGATATTGTCGACGTTACAACATAAGGCCATTTTCTATTTAGGAAAGCTTTGTTTGTTTGAAAGAAAGGGTACACTCGATTTATCAGTGCGTATGTCTTCATGCCTTCCGACTTTACTCGAAGACAAACCAATTTTCTCGATGAATGTATTTTTACATACTTTAAATTTTATTCATACAATTTTAAGTTCGATACAGCTGAAACTTCTTCATAACTTTATCCATTGGACTCCAAATTATCCGGAAATACAGGCTTGAAATCTTTCATTTTATAAAAGCTTTGAAATAATCATTCTAAAATCTCTGACACCACTATTCTGGCATTTCTGTGTTTTGAAGTCATCACTATGGCTATTGAAAATAAGCTTATTTTATATTCATTCATCTTTCTAAGGTTCGAGGAAACTTTCTTAATTACACATTTCTTAACACCGGAACTTCAATTTTTCTGTCATCTTATTATAACTGGAGGCTTTGATCATTATTTGTCTCTTAAGATAATTTTTTTTGATCGTTATAACGGTAGATCCACCGATTTATTGACATGTTATAAGAGAAACGGATTCCGAAAAAAAAATATAGCCCAATTTTTTGTTCCAGAAAATTCTATTTGTAGTTATATGAAAATAAAAGATGCTGATCGTAAGGACCAAATGTGTTTCCAAGGAAATACCAATTACTAATTTAGATCTTTGTACGACTCCATCATTTAACTGAACAAAATATATTCAAAATGATGTCATGTGACTCAAAAGAATTCTTAAAATTCTTTATTTTTTTCAGTTCTCTTTCATTCATTTTTAAAAAATGAATAATATTTTTGCTGCTGTTATTGTGTCATCTCTCACATGAATCTCTCTCATGACTATTCCCCTGTCTTATAGCAATAAAAAATTAACGATCTTATTGCTAATAAGGAGCATTGAGCTGATTGAATTTGTAATATTTTTTTAAAATTCATAACATTGTTACTTCCATTAATTTTTTTATCTTTGAGATTTGTAATAATTTCAAAAAAATTATTTCAACTTGACTTCACTATCATGTTTGTGTTATCAAGATTGCTATAAAGCTCCTCGATGTACACCTGGTTATATATTTAGATAGGTGAATAGACTAGAAGGGTAATCCATGCCAGTAGGATACATATACAATCTCCCTTGCATATTCCATTGACTCAGTAGACAAAAATTGCTTTCAGTATTCATCTAAAGATTAATCCTTGTAAGGGATTGTCAGCTATTAGGATAAGTGCTGATTTATTCATTTAGATAAAGGTTGTCATGAGAAACTACAGTGTACATGCTATATACATATGCCTTTACATGAATGCAGGTATATATACAGTAGTATTCTATGAGAGTGAGTAAAGAATTGGAAAAGCACCGATTTGTCTTAGATGCATACATGTAAGGGGTCTTCTCTCATAGTCAAAGACTTACTTGTCTTACATTTTTTTGTTTTGTATTTTTAATGTTAACAATGATATCTATCAGAGATGCCTCATATAACAAACATTCCAGTCCAGGTATAGTGTATTGTCAAATTGAATTCACGTCTGTCTATCAAGGTGTTAAAACCATTCTCAAATTTATTGTTCAGACTAAGTTACTGTCAGGTACATTCAGATAAATATGAAAAAATATAAAAATAAATATATGTATTAAATAATATGTTTAAGAGAAACTAAATTTTTTTGTGAGTTTATATATTATTCACACTTTCATTCATTCTGGCTTTACTCCCTGGAATGTGTCAGAGAATTCATTTCAGGGTTTACATAGAGGTTATTACACTGCTAGTTGCCTGATAATTTTATG
This sequence comes from Anemonia viridis, assembly GCA_900234385.1. Lineage (NCBI taxonomy): Eukaryota > Metazoa > Cnidaria > Anthozoa > Actiniaria > Actiniidae > Anemonia > Anemonia viridis. The sequence goes on along the minus strand of OCZR010087557.1, from coordinate 5,836 downwards.
AGTGAAGCGACCATATTTTTTTGAGTCCTCTGGTTCAAGAAAAAATATAGCTGATGAGAAAAAATTGTCTGACGTAATACACAAACTAGCAGTGTAATAAATTGTTTATTATGCATGTACGAGAAAAAAACATCAGAAATACAAAAAAAGATAAAACATCCCAGAAAACAGTTGAAAGGACAGACCATTCAAGAGCACACTGTTTCCAAACCGTGTGTTATCCCTCTATAATTGCACTTGAAAATAGGTCATAATACAAGGGAAAAGCACCCGCAAGCTTGTATAATAAAGGGTTTTAAGTACAATCATCATGTTGCTGTTGAAATGTTATGGCAAATTCTTGTTTAACAAATTGTTACCATTATTATTACCAATTAATATAGGAGTAAGTTGTATGTAGTTTTATGGTTGTAGTTTTAGTTGCTGTAGCAGCAGCAGCAGTAATGACAGCATGCATGCAGCAGAAGCAGCAGCATAGCAGCAGAGTGATTAAATTTACTTGGCCTGTGAAAAAATAGTGCTCAATATGATGAATGATAGTAAACCATATGTATTCCACTGTTATACGTTGTTTATTTTATTTTACCTAGCTTGCTAGCTGCTAATCATTATGTAAGTTTTGTTTCACAGGGAAAGTAAAATCACAGACTGGTTTACTAGCATAGTACCTAGGCAATAGTTGTGGAATAGGTACAAGTATGATACTGTTACAATCATATCAGTATGCGTAATTTAAGGCTGGGTTACTTTCAAATGTCTGGAGTGATAAGTTTATTATAATAAATTAATGTTAAATTGGTGAACTGTTCATGAGATAGCAAATTATCTTTCATAGCCTGAAAACTTTGATAAGTTTTAATTAGATTAAGATTAATTTTTGCTAACAAACTTGTGGTTAATAATTGTTATCTGTTGATCAAAGATTGTCAGGCTTGACAATCTAGACAGACTAGTGGAGGTTTGCTGTGGACTAGTGGATAAAAGACCTTGGGACTGGTGATTATCTACTGAGTGACTTTAAGCCTAAAAAACAACCTTTATTTAAAACGTAAAAAAAAACCTTGTCAATTGAGCCCTGAACTGACTGGCTAATCCAGCCATGAAATGTACAGTACTCAATTTGCTTTGAAGAAACACCAAGAGTATTTTAAATAAACTTTAAGATGGTCTAAAAACCCTAAGAATATGAATTTTGAGAATTTTTATTTTTCATCTTGAATCGCAATTTACTGTAATGCTTATTTAATATTTAACTCAAACATTAATTTGTGTGATATTTCTATATGATACAGTTCAATATCCTTCTTCTTGTAACTCTTCCTTCCTCAAACTACTGTATCCCATGGCAATTAGGTTCAAACTTTCAAATTATTTTTAACTCATTTTACATTGATCACTTAGCAAACAGAAGTGGTCACATTATTGAGAATTATTTTGTACTGTAATTCCCAAAATGTAAAAAAAATTGTAACCTTAAATGACGAATCTTATTATTCATTTTCAGTACCATAATTTTTAATGAAGCTTTGTGAAGCTCAATAAGAAGTGTCCAGTCTTGATATTATATTTTTCAATATATTGACATGCCAAAATAAATTTTATCTTCCATTTTTTATTATTATTTTACTAGTATTCCTACTTCAAGCTCTCTCAAGAATTATTGTTAAGCCATATTTTGTGTTTTGACTACCAGATAAAATTATTTTTTGAACTTGGTCTGTTTCCATAGCTGTCTCAAAGGCTGAGAAAAATGAAGTACTTGTAATTGCTCATTACTGGCCGTTGATTGTGTATTTTATGATATTTAACAATCCCTAGGCAATAATTATTTCTTTTATTTGTCCTGATATTCTTACTTCATCACACAAAATATGTTGATGTTTATGTGTGTTTGTTTACTAAAATGTTTTATTACAAAGGCATAGATCTTTTTCTTGAAATACTTATTAAAAACTTCACATGAGCTATGATACTCCTACATGTACGTAAGTCCCTTGTAAGTAGAACTTGAATTAAAAGTGAAAAATTGCTTTCAACATACTGGAATCCTTTTAGATAAATGCCATAAGTCTCCCACTTACTTTGAAAACTCTCTCATTATATGTACATGGGTTTTTTTTTGATAAAATGTCATTTCTGAGTGGAAATAGATTAAAGGCATTTCATGGTTCAAGTGTGATCAAAATATATTACATGTACCTGAAAGATCTTATTGTCAGATGTACCTTTTTATTGCACTTGTATAAGAAGTGACTGAAAGTCTGCTTTACTCAGATATTTCTTTCTGAAATCTATATGACATTTTGTGCATGCATTCTTAAGATGTGTTAGTGGCAAACACTTTAAGGCTATTTTTGAGTTGTGCAAGCTCTTTAGAAAATATTGCAGTTGTTGTAGACAGTCGGTTAATTCTTCAGACTGCTGCTGGAAGGATTACAATAAACCACTGGATATAAGAAATGAAAAGAGGCATTTTTGGGCGAGATCATGCACAATATTGAAACTGCAGGCCAAAATTACTTGCAAGCCAATAGTTTTGAAAACACTTAATTAATATTCATTTCAAAAATGGACTACTTAATTTGAAATTTTACAATAAACACAAGTTTATTTTTACTGTAATGTCAGTTTTAAGAAAATTAATTTAATTGAGTTTAATATTTATTTTTTTTAACCATAAATTAGAATCAAAAAATATAATTTTTAGCTTGTGAGAATATCAAACAAAATTTAAAATACTGATTTTTGGAGCGAGGAATTATTAAGATTCTTCTTGCAACAAAATTCTTATTTGGCTGTCACACGTAAAATTTTTTTATATCTTTCACTTCAATCAAATCATTAATAATCAATGAAATTGCCTGCTATCTAGATCCTTGCATTTCAATTTTCTGTTAAGCAAACAGTGTTTTCTCGGCAGGGAGTTATTACTTCTTATAGACCACATCATTGACTTCTATTTAAACTGAACAATTTCATTTATGTTAAAGGTTTTCTCAATAAGCTTCTTTCATTAATTATAACCAGACTATTCCTAGGAAAAAATTTGAAATTTTTGATGATAACTTTGAATGACTAAATTTCAATGTCCACTCTAATTGATTGAAATACCAATTTAAGATGAAAGTATTTGAAATGTCCATTTGTTTCTTTTTCCATGTTCTCTGAATTAATTCACAGTAAATCATACAAAAAATATACACAAGTTTTGTTACTTTGTTTGAAATAATTTCTGGTCAGATCTAGAGTACGTTGCCAGTCATGGTCATCTTTAGTTAGTAAATGTACTGTAAATTTGAAGAAAATCTATGTGTTTGATTTTGAATAAATAATAAATCACAGAAAACCTGATTAGAGAAAACTTTGAGAAAAACTATAATCTTCGATCTGTTTATTGTTGCCATGGAAACACTAATTAGCATTAAACGCTCGTCAATTTCATCCAAGCTTTACAACTGGTGTAAAACTCAGGAATTGATTGAGCTACAAAAAGATGATCAAAACGTGGATACAAAAAGAGAACAAGTTTGTGTGTCTCAAAAATTATTACTACTGGGAGAGACCTTAATTATTATTGCTAAGTATGTTGTGACATGGGATGAGCATGTTTTAAAGGTTGAGAAGTGTGAATTTCTTGAATTTGAGTGTTTGGTAATTTAATTTCCATGGGCTGTGATTGTCCTTTCTTATTTTCAATGCGTGATTTGTGGCGAGACCTCCCTTACTGCGCCTGTTTCTTTGATTCTAAAAAAGGTACTTTTCAAGCTGTTCTTATAATGACAAGTTTCACTAGGATATTTTTGTATAATGAATTATTAATAAACTAACTGCTAATGGTTTTGTTTCAAGACATGATACAAAACACTAGGGATACAGGGTTAGAAAAGATTAATTTATCTTATTGCTTATTTGAGTATAGTTACAAGATAAATGGATAGAAAACAAGATTTGCAAAGACTTTATTTTTCAGCATATGTCATTATTTTCTAAAAAAATAACTTTGTACAGTGTACATATGACAGCTAGCTAGAAAATGCAAGAATTTCTTTTTACTCAATATTTTGTAATTTTCAATCTACATTAAACCAATAATTATTATCTGGTGGGAATTTTAAACCCTGATATAGAAATGAAATCATCATTTTATGATAATTTTGTAAGTTTTATGATACAGATTACTTATCTAACAGTGGGTCATATTTATAATTATTATTATAATACATTTGAGACTTGGTGGTAAAAATTTAATTTTGTGTGGGTTTTGAAACAGCTTGGAGCTTAATTTGTGTCCTTGATGTTTCAGCTGTTCTAGTGACAGCCATCATCATGAAATATATTCATTACTCAGTGAATTGTTCAGCACCATCGATCAAGGAACTATCCACTTTGAAATAAAAGGATATTCATTTCAGATATGATTAATATGTTTTAATCCACTTAAAACAGGAGGTTTGGACTATTTTGCAAGCTTTTATGAAATATTTGATTAAATTCACCCCATGACGTTATATTTAGTAGCTAATATATTAATATTCATTAATTGTAGAATTTTCTGGGTCGGGGTCACCAACATGCTGATGATTGGCGAACTGTGTATGCACACAATCGTTACCCTAGTAATGATCCTGATGTGGAGATCAAGCAGAAGCATTATGCAGATAATAGAATTATAACATCAAAGGTAATTTTTTTGTTAGAAATAGTTTAGTATACTTGCTATAGATGCTGTAAGTTAATCTTTTGAAAACCTTTTAAATGTACATGATTGTATTAATATTAATAATATTGTAAATGTGTGACTCCTTGTGAGACTCCTTGAGGGCCTAGTGTTGTGCAACTTTTGTTCACCTACAAACCAACCCATGCATGCCAGGGGGTACTGGAATTTAAAGGTACCTAATTAAGGAATAATCTATTTTGTTATTGATATTTTTCATATTCAATTTTGTTTCAGTATACATTATGGAATTTTGTGCCAAAGAATCTTTTTGAACAGTTTCGTCGGATAGCCAATTTTTATTTTCTTTGTATTGGTGCTGTACAGGTATGTAATCAAGTTTATTAATCAACAGCAGTTTTAAAGTCTTGTCAGTTAGATAAACTAAAGGATGGATTCTCTTTGAGGATATTGCTTTCCATTTTCAAACATAGAAAGAGTAGAATAAAAAAAAGTTATTAATAATGATAATCTTATGTTTAATTGCTAATATTGTGTTAATACAGCAGGGACCAGGGAGATAGATCTCTAAAAAGTGGGGGGCTATATAAGAGACTAGTATGGGAATAAATAGAGGAGAGATAATATTGGAAAATACAAGAGACTATAGTATGGAAAAATGGAAAAAATGGGGGCCTATAGCCCCCCTAGCCCCTCCCTTTCTGTGGCGGGTCCTACACAATAATGGCTCTACTCGTGTTGTAATGATTCACTATGACTATCACTATATCTTCAGGACAAATCAGCTGTAAGATGCCAAGAATGCTGTGTGTAATAATGTTCTGTATGATTTCATATTATTTCAGCTAATTATTGATAGTCCTGTCAGTCCAGTCACCAGTATACTCCCGCTTATATTTGTCATTACAGTTACTGCCATTAAGCAGGTAATATCAGCCCTAACTCTCATGTAATATTGTGAATTGTACATCAAACAGTGTCAGATTAGATTCCTTCCGCTTCTGATTTACCCCTACTTCCTTCTTTCTTTTTCATTTATTTAGATGCATATGTTTTCTAGTTTGCCTCAAAAGCAAAAACTCATTTGAGGGGGCTCACTTTTTCTTTTTTCTGCTCACCATTTTGTTTTTCTCCATCTTTTCCCATTCCTTTTCTTCA